>DWDX01004480.1:0-11642 GCA_018245675.1 Agara michaeli | reverse complement strand
TCAGTAGTGTATCACAATACCGTAGGCGTTGTTAAGCTCGATTGTTGTTTAATACTCAAAAGTTTTCAAATATTTGTTTAAACAATAACGCTATTTTAGATATTTTGAATATTATTATGTTATAATATATTATTAAGAGGTATTTATAATATTTTGAATATGTATTTTTATTGAACATTAATAAGAATGCCTTACAGCACCACTTTAATAGTAAGGTAGTGTCTAACAAATTTACTTTTTTATTCCAATCGTATTTATCAAATTTAATGATTATAATCGAATCTTTTAGAATTTCTTGTCTCGTAAGATAATAATAGTAGGTAGTACTTACACACAATATTTTTACGACGATCTAACAACTGGCTATGTACCTACATATGTAAGGTCTTGTTTGACAACCAAATCTCATGATCCCGCGACCCATGGTGCATCGCTCACTGATGCACTGCGTGTTGTAATCGGCATCTCACTTTCACTTCTCGTTGCGTCAGCGTCAGCGGTTTGGTTGCGACGCTCGACGCTGCGCAGGCGGTCAGCCCACGCCCGTCAGGCGATCAAAAGATCTGACATCTTAGAACTGACAATAAAAGTTCTAACCTTACACCTCCTTTAACGCAAATGTCCTACATATTATGGTCGCTATAGTACTTGTAGATTATACCGGCGTTTGGAAAAGTCCGTAATGTCTTTAACAAAAATTGTCAACAAATTTTAAAAATGTCATAATTCATTGGATAGTTCATATTATACCTCAAACCTTATCGCTGTAACTTTCGAGACGCAATAAAATTATTTCCATGCCTTTTGTAACAAAGAGTACGGATAGGAAACTAGGTTAAACAATGTATAGGCCCATAGGTTGAAAATAATAGGTAGAAAAACTAAGCGGAAAATAACCTGGTCGGGAACTCCTTTACCATTCAATTATTTGCTTAATTTATGGCTACAGACAATATTGGCTAACCAACTCGTTAACCTGTTCACCTTGGCCTTATACGATCCATAGAAATTATGTTAAAACAGTATTTTCATACATAATTATTTAATTATCTCGCGCCGTATTTGACGATGTTATACGAATTTAAAACTGAGAAATGTTAATAGGCGCATAAATATGTTCATGAAAAGGTCATAACATCGTCGCCTTTGGATCGGTATTTGATCGACTGTCATTGAAATGAGAGGATCTGTTAAATTAATTACACTTATTTTGACATGAAAATGTCAGGCAGGTTAAGGATGAAAGATTGTGAAAAAGATGGTATAAATTAATTTGAATAAATGCAAATAATATACTACCTTGACAACTAGATTTTTTTTTAAAATTCCGTTCACTCGAGCAATGTTGACTTTTAACACATCTTTGTAGCTTTTCTATTGTATTTGTCACACTGTTTTCGTAACCAAAAGGAGGCGTAGCGCCATCTGTCAAGGATTATGGAAACAAACACTGGAATAATTTCTTCCAATAAGCTAAGCAATAGCTAGCTATATTATTGTTCTATGGATACAAAATACTCATAGTTACAGGCAGCTAGAAATTTCTGCATAATTATCCATTCCAACTTAGATTGTGACCGACCTAAAAATAGTCTAAAGTAGAAATACAGTTATATTTGAATTTCTATGTGTACGGATTAAGTAATAACGCCTATATAACTGTTACAACTTTTTATCTGAAATTTTTTTTCGGAAGAAAATAAATAGTTAACTTGCACTAAATTTACATAGTAGCAAATTATCTGTTCATACATAGTTTTGACATATTTTATCTCCTTACTCGTCACTTATTCAAATCGATGCTTGGATAATTAAATCATTAAGTAACCATATACATATGTACGTACGTGTAGCAAACATCAATGAGTACAATTACACTGTAGCCACAATTTAGCAATTGGCAGCCAATGTAGCTGTTAACAGTAACACTGGTACGTTGTCGTGATAGCGGCTAGTAGAATGCAATCCATGTAGGGTATCCACTTTGTTGGCAATCAATTAACTATTGCCAAAGTATGCGCAAGAGCAAGTATTGTATGTAAGCCAATATTATGTGTCGATGACGCTCACCAATCGTTACATAAGCACGCTGTTGTGCAAGAAAAAAGCTGACCTACCTCGTTCTTTGTGGTATCAAAGTACGTACAAAAACTTGTATTATGTGTAGATGTCGCTTTCGCGAGCGTACCAATACTTCTTAATGACTTCTCCATGATCTCTTCTTCTGAAAATGTTCTATAGATTTAGTTGAATCTCGAAAAATAAAACACAAAATCTTGCCAAAACGTTAAATTTGCTAGCTATTAACTTTTACATTTACTTCCATTTTTCGTTGATATCATAACCAGCACGCGTAGCGTATCATTTACTGAATATAAAAAAATCTAGCCAGATTAACACTTTTTTACATAATTAATTATAGTTCCGTTAAATTAAATATGTGTGCAATTATATACATACAGGTAAATGGTAAGGTAGGTAATGAAGTAAATAACGAAATCTACCTAACCTTACATTGTTAAGGAAGCTACGTTGCACGTTGCAATGTAGTAATTTCTACGATCGGTAATTAAAAAATACTAAGTTGTTTATCAACTTGTCCAATTAGTCTAGTCAACGACGTAGTTACAAGTAACCGAAAAACGAGTAAGGATAATTATATGCCTTTTAATGTTCGTACAATCTGTAATCAAACACATTAAACTAGATTCATTCATTAGAAAATTTTCCTACATACTTTTATATTCAATAACTAGGTCACTAAACACATAGTATAGTTACAAACAGTAAACAAAGAACGTAATATAAAATGTGTATAATTCTACTCACAAACTCGCTAGCCATCGGTATTAACTGTGAGGCCCGAAATGATTACATTAAAATATGTTATTCTTTGTACTTGTATTCTTATAACTATTTTATGAGTTGACTTAAAAATATTCTAAATAACTTATATCCTTAAGATTCAAGCGACCGAGACAACAAATTTCTCCTAAATAGTTACAGTCCCTTTTCCGTTTACGCTAATATGTAATATACGACAGGATTTAGTGGCTAAGTTTACGTTTGTAACATTTCTTTTCACCTAAATCCAGCCCATAGAGTATTTAGTATTATTATTTGTAATATAACAATTGTCATAAAAAAATAGATGTTTTAAATCTTACTAATCTATCCTCCAGGCGCTCAATTCAAATGCCCGGCGAAAGATGGTCAGTACGAGGACGATAGGCAGTGTGACAAGTTCTACGAGTGCAGAGACGGCGCCGCTACCACGAAGCTGTGCCCCGACGGTTTGGTGTTCGACCCCACCATCAGGAAGATCAACAAGTGCGACCAGCCCTTCAACGTTGACTGCGGAGACAGGACTGAACTTCGTGAGTACAGCTTTACCCAGCCACAAGAGCTCTGTACAAACCATATTATTAATCGCCAAACAGTTAAAAGTCGATTACATGTGCTCTCAAACAAAGACAAATCGCATAGAAAAGAGTTTTCTCCCTCTCTTCATTCTCTATTTTATTATTCATATATATAATTCTTTGCGAATGGTTTTCTTTGCCTAACCCATTAGAGGAGGTGGTGCTAGTGAGTTCCACGTATTGCTAATTAGAAATTCAAACTGCATGTAACGTAATAAAAAACAAATTAAAAAATTTAAGAAGTGTCATAACAACGATGTTGAAACAGGGGATATTCAAAAGAATGTTATTGTGAAAATATTAAAAATGATATGCACAGATACTGGTTCTAATTGCGATACATAATGTCCGAGTTCAGAAAATAAAAGTCTAAAATAAACTTCCTTAATTTCCTATTCTGTATAATTAATGGTCTTAGTAATAAATTGCGAACCTTGAACTGTCAATAGTTAGCACAGTTTCAACTATTAGGCCACAAGCCTTTAGAATTGTAGCAACTTCATTATCATTATTATCAGCACGACCTATCACTATGTGTAAAGAGCATATAGAGCATACAATCGTTATCTGAAGGTCACATACCGCAACTGTGCCAGAAGTGAAAGTGTCCCGTCTACCTTTGACCGCCTAGGTCACACATGGATGACTTTGTAGGCCGGTCACTGTGTAATGCCCAATTACAACAACTACGAAAATGCAGAAAAATTTCGTATTATAATTATTTATTATTGATTCGCAATATTAGGTACTCTGCACCTATTCTGAATGGAGCAAACTGGCACAGTATGCTCCAAGCCTCCCGTAGCTGCAGAGTTGTGGGAAGTAAAATGGTTCTCAGTCTTAATGATGTATAATAATCTAAAATATCGATAATGGTAAAAAACGCCGGCGGGGTAGTTTTTCTTCTACGCTAGAAAATTGACAACTTTAGTATTTAATACATATTGTTACATAAAATTGTTATTTTCAGTATGAATATAGCTTTATAGAACAAGTAACAAGTGTTTTTATGTTGGGTGTAGGAATTACATCGAAGTTTTCCGCGCTGCTTTAAAAAATCTGTACGGTCAACAATAATTGTCTGGGAATTCATGAATGTCTACAAAAAACTGTGACCAGAATGGAATGCAAAATTAGTTTCATACGAGTGTGTTCGTGACATGGGTACTAGCCGTTTGAATTATAATGTCAAATGATTTCAAATTCAGGTTTTATAACATTTTCTGATGCGAAATCTAACCTCTATAAATACCTAACACTATTTACAAAAATGTTAATAAAATTACTTTTAATACAAAAATCTCTAAAATTTACGTATGACATAAATATTAGAGTAGATGAATGATGTCACGATGTTACCAGTAATTTTATATTATTTCGTGTAGTTTTTAACTCAATAACCCATAATTTTCTATGTCTATGTCAGGTACGATATTTAATCATATTAATAGATAATGCACGAGTATTTAAGTCTATAGTTATTTTATCGGAACGTGAAAGGAATTCGACCGAACAGCTGGACTCGTTGCACCAAGGCGAATTGGTTGAGAACGGAACAATTTAAAAATAGAATATGACTTTCAGTAGATCTTGTTGCTATGCAAAAATGTTAAGTGTCCAAGACGTAGATAATTCTAATTGTATATAAGAATTTATTTTACAAGGATACTGGGTATGTTTAAAAAATACTAAATCATTTTTCATACATTGGCAATTGTAGCTTGTAGCATCTGTAACTTGTGATTGGAACGATTTGTGCATTGGTCGCCAGAGAATACAATTCCTTGGAAATAAAGAGATTCGCTTCAGACGGTCATTGGAACCTGAAGGTCGTCGTTCACAAGACACTTTTCAATTCACAACCCCAAATTGAAAGTTCAGACCGCACGTATGATGCAATGAACTGGCTTGAATAAAAATCTGATTTCAAAAGTAGTTTTTGTCGCTCGCCTTGGTTACTTTACAGCAGTTTTGTATGCGTAACAGGTTTTTTCCATCTACGAATTTTTTGTGAGTGTAAAAATAATTTTATTTCCTCTTACATGTAGTTACAACGTCCTAATTAATCTCTCTTGTAATTACTTGCGACAGCACGTTTGGGCACTTTCTAATTTATAAACAAAAACAGTGATCTAATTTCTTTCCAGGTATATCATTTATACAATCAAAACCGGCCGTTGGGTTCATGGCTTTCTTATTTCAAAGTTGACAAGTGATCCTTGTTAAATGTTCAACAAAAATTATGATTAATCTCTCGTGTTTTAAAAATCGAAAATCATTTTATCGATTAACGTTTAAAATCCATTTATAAATTTTTAATGAAATAAGTCAAAAATTTCACTTATTTTCAGAACCCCCAAAACCAAACAACCACTGCCCGCGTCGCAATGGTTTCTTCGCCCACCCCGACACCTCCATCTGCAACGTGTTCTTTAACTGCATCGAGGGTGAGGTCACCGAGGTCAAGTGCACTGCTGGACTGCACTTCGACGAGTACTCCGGTACTTGCGTGTGGCCCGAGTCCGCTGGCAGACAAGGATGCGCTACTCAGGAAAGTGAGTACTTTATCTTACTTATACGGAAAGACAACGGTCATGACCTTTTGTGTTCAAGGTGAACTACTTAACTCAGAGACATACGACACGAATCACGAGAGATATAGGTACTGGACTGCTGCATTTCTGCTAGTCTTTTGATTAAAAACAACAGTTTTATTGCTGTATAAGTGATTAATGATGATTGCATTCAAAATATATTACCGTTTCACTTTCATTTGTGTGTTTGAAAAGCGGCACAACAAAAGTGTTTTATCGCAGCATTATATAAACCAACTTTAATGTAATAATTTTGAAAATTGACTGACTAATATTTGATCGTTGACCCGAATGGAGCTTTGGCATGAATTTAGCCGAAGGGTACGTTCACGAAAAATACGTGATACCACATAAGCGGCTACACGTAGCCAGCAGGCACCTCTCACCGGATCACTGACACGGATACATGTAATACAAAGAGCCAGTTACTGCCACTACGTAACTATTATACGCATACCTACTGGGCAACCAGTAAGTTGTAATGACTCATTCGAATAAAACACGATAAACGGAAATTTAGATGCAATAAGGAACCTTTTGATGGAATATAAATCCATTTTACTAGACTACAGTACATAATAATCCAGTTTATGATGATTAATGAATGTTATAGCCATGGCTCTTAAGGACTTGTGCTTAAAGTTTATATTTGATTGGCATGAAGAGTATAAAGAGAGTGTCAGTGATCTACTTACAAGCCTATGCTCCGTTGTTAGTCAAGTCGTTTGTCGCCGCCATTGTGTTTTTAAGAAATTTGTCGATTTGTTACAGACTTTCATGAGTTCGCAATGTTTTGACTTGTACTTTTTCCACAGAAAAGACCAAGGACGGCTTTGAGTGCCCTAAGGACCAGCAAGTGGATGCTCAGGGCCAGGTCATCGCTCACCCCAAGTTCCCCCACCCCAATGACTGCCAGCGTTTCTACGTGTGCTTGAACGGTATTGAGCCACGTGATCTCGGCTGCCAGGTCGGAGAGGTTTACAATGAGGAGACCCAGAAGTGTGACGCCCCTGAGAATGTCCGTGGATGGTCAGTATTGAATGCAGAACATATCTTTAATTATTTAGACCTTACCCTCGAGTCGTATATTACATTTATTGCGTAAAACACAGACCCAGCGAGTATTAAGCGAACAGTATAAAAAAAGTTGTAAAATTTATTTTTTGTCGAGGAAGCCAGTCAGCCAGTTTGTAGGATAGAAATATTTAGCACTCTGTGCTTTCTACCTACTTCGTTAATCACCTGTCATGATGATACAATATATGCTAATACTCGTATATTCTATCACTTTAATTATTTTCCAAATTTTATTGCATAAAGTTTCATGAAAACAGTGAGTTGATGTAAAAATCCTTACTAATTTTTTATAAAAACCATCTTTTACGTGCTAATATTATAATATTGTGTTATTCTGCTTGCAGCGAGGACTGGTACAAGGACTCCGAAGAACCCGCGCAAACCAAGCAAAGGTCTTGAACTCCTAGTGATATAATATCATAATTTAGTTACGCCTAAGACTTGATAAGTTAACGTAATATAAGATAAAAATACATTCGTCTTTTATTACTCCTTTCCCTGTCTGCGTTTGTGACGATCAATACAAGTTAATTGAATTATAATAAATTTAAATTATCATAATAATGTGGGGGTGTACTTACTACACTCCTCTGCCTACCCCCTAACGGAATTACAGGCGTGATGTTACGTTTTTTTTTAATTATCACAAATGACATTCGAACAAATACGAAAACTAACAAACACTACGATATTCAGCCTCCTGTACCCAAGACTGGGACAGTCCAAGTTGACATTGTTGTTTATTAAAATTTTTTCTACACAGAAATTTCGCATTTAAAATATCGTTAGAAAATGTTTGGCAGATGGCATGGATAAAAAGTTTTTGCTCGACATTAATCATTCAAACACCACGACACTTTTTGGTTGTTATATTTTTGATATCAATAATAC
Organism: Agara michaeli; assembly: GCA_018245675.1. NCBI lineage: Eukaryota > Metazoa > Arthropoda > Insecta > Lepidoptera > Hesperiidae > Agara > Agara michaeli. The sequence continues at coordinate 3,658 of DWDX01004480.1, read as the reverse complement.
TAAAATGCAATACACAAGCATTTTCTAATTTCAATGCATTGTAATATAAGAAAAAAACTAGACAAATTACTATAAAGGTGAAAATAGAATATGTATCCAAAATTCAAAGTAACTAACTATTATTATATTTATCCCCTTGGGGGTAGAAATCCTTTCTTAGGGGATGCCTACGTCATAGTAGCTTTTATGCATGCAAAGTCTCAGCTCGATCAGTTTAAAATTGACAAAGTTTCATACAAACTTTCGTCCTCTATTTTATCTTCTTGGGGGTAGAATTGATCAAAATCCTTTCTTAGCCGATGCCTACTTCATAACATCTACCTGCATGCCAAATTTCAGTCCGATCCGTCCAGTGGTTTGGGCTGTGCGTTGATAGATCACTATGTCAGTCCGTCAGTCACCTTTGAGTTATATATATTTAGATTCACTGTTGAATACTAATACTAAATTATGAGTAAAACTAAGAAAACGCGAATTCACTGTCGCTAGCTTACTCCTGTGGAGGTCTATAGTAAGAAAAAAATATCGTTCTAAATTGCCTAGTGAGTATTTACACTAGTGAAATTAAAACATAACTGCAGAGTTTTCCAAACAAAATGCTTTCTAATTTATATTCGGTAAATCAATTAAATTAGGAATATAATACATTTTTTTATAATCTGAAGTATTCAGATTTCTTGCTATCCTTGTTTTTGACAGAGACCGTACATCCTTGAACCGGGTTATTGAAAAGGGGAGATATTAACGACGGAAGTATGCTTTTTAATACGCTTTTGCTTTTTCGTTATTAATTTAAAACACCATTTATTTAGTACACACTTGGTTAATAAGCATTACGCATATAGTATAACGCAATAGATATCAATATAAACACACAAGACACTTGTATAACAATTATATAAGAATATTTTAATTGCTACCATTATGCAATTCAGTATCCGTAACGGAAACATTAACCAGTTAATTAATGAAAGCATAATTTAAGATACCCAACATTATGAGATTCGTTGTAACACGACGCCGCTAGCAATAAATCGATCTTAACGAAGGCCATAGTCTACCACGCTGGCCAAGTGCGGATTGGTAGACTTCACACACCTCAGAGAATATTATATACCTAATTTATAACATCTCTACAAAGAAACTCTCTCTATGAAGAAACATCTTTACAAAGTATATATTTCAAGGTTTACTCCGTTAAAATGAAAAACTTTACTTATTCACTTTGATAAATATTTCATTTCAATTGGGCTCACTCCGGACACTGCACAATTATTGGACTTTAGTGGTAATCGAATCAGAAGTCCCTGCTTAGTCGAGTTCAATCACCACTGGGCCGATAGTCCAGCCAATATACACCATGGCCTAATACCTGTAATATCAAGTGGAGAACCTTGTCCATCAGTAAAACGATAAAAGGACTATGAATCAAAAGACCTACCATAACTCTTAAATATTCGTATTCTTATATAAAGAATATTTGGCTCTGTGAGAAGAGAACCGAATCCAGCAGCGAAATTATATGAGAGTTGAAAAGTTTCCTTTTATTACCAACGTTAAGATCATCAGCGCTCCTGAAAACAATTGACAATTGACGCTACAACGCTCTATCTATCCAAATGAAAGGATTTCAAGCTTTTCAAAATATTCGTTGCATCTCGAAATGCAACGCAATAGAGTTACGTGCCCTCTTTTGTCTGTATGAAAAATTTAAATGACATTAGTCACACTTCAGTCGGGGAGTGTGAGGTTTTTATTGCGCCTATTATATCTCTACTAACTTCATTTGTATGTAAGTGTGTCAAAGACAATAAACTTTCAAATGTACTCAAATGTATTTATTGTATGCTCGCTTGTTCGCAATCTTTATAGCCTAGGAGTTAAAAATTTCTTTTACGTTACCTATATGTACATTAGTAAATTGCTATGCGCTCCTTTAAACTATTGACCATCGCATTAAAACCGAAACCAATTTATGGATAATAATCTAAAATGCTAGTCGTTTTGTAAATAATCAATAAGTATTTAATTATTAAGTACGGTAGGTCAATATTGAATCAGTCTGGTATACATTCTTGATTAGTAAAGTTTGAGGAATGACGAATGAAGGCTTAAACAAATCCTGGCAACATTTCTGGAATTTCAGAGATTTGTATGGCGAATTGGGAGTCCCGTGTCCCTCTCGATTCAACATTTTAATTGTGCTAGTTGTAAATGTCATATTATGCCCTAACCACGCACTTAATTAACTAACTACTGACTAACTCAGTTCTATGAAAAATAAAAGTGTTCTAAATTATATTCAACGGTAATAATATCTAGATTGCATCTGTCACGCGATTTTCGCGCGTTTCTGATCTATAAAGCTTTAATAACAATCTCCTCGTAACAATTGTCTAATCGATCTACCATTTAACATGTCGACGTGCGTTACGAAACCAGTTACGAAATGTAATCACAATTTAATCTTCCATAATACAGCTCCGCGTAGGTATTGTCTAGTATTATCTGTTGCTACACTCATGACACTTTGGCCTTTATGTCACTCAGAGCACACATGCGGCTATTTCGGGCCTGAATCATGTGCACATTTCATTTACACTTCTTCTTGCAAATATTAATTCCATTTCTTAATTCTCTTCCTATAGAATTAGAGTTAACCGAACCTAAAGAATAATTCCTAAACAAGTAGAGAATACTAGTATTTTTTAAATAATAGTATTTGGATCAGTCAATGCACGTCTACCTGATCGCCGATTCCAAATTAGCGTTTTCTTTAACTTACTATCAAATAGTAAAAACATAAGCATATCAAACGTTTAGCCGGAAGGAAATATCTATGCAATTAATTGCGTTATATCTTATAATGAACAAACCATATGTTCCAATAGACATATATATATCACTGTCTTAATTAATGGTCCGTTGACATAATTTACGATGCGCGATGAAAAACTTTTGACTTGGAATAACAATTTAACTCTAATCTTAATTGTAATGATTCAGTTAGCTGTGACTCAGAGCGCCATAATACTATTAGTGTGTATGCAGTCCGACATAAACTCGGTAAATATGTAGCACAAAGGAAATGACTATGTAATTGACTGTAACGTAGCCTAGACCTAACAAGGCTCCCGACGCCACAGACGGATACGAGCCGCGGGCTGCAAGGCAAACTTGAAACGAAACAATCCAGTTATTTCATCTATTTAAAGCCGCTTAACCTTTGGAGTTGACTGTGAAAACAAAAACACTGAAGGTCGCTTACATTGGTTTGGTGAAGACGGGGAAAATTTCCAAAGTCATTGACTATATTTGTGTTATTTACGGAATCTGTTTCGGTTTGATTTGTTATGAAGTAATAGATTTTTTTTATCCTTTTTTATTATTCCTCCGCTGGATAAAAGCGTCTTCCAAAGCACACACACACACCGCAGAGTTTGATCTTCGGCTGTCCTCCTCAAGTTTTTCTCGCCGCGTTGCGCATGTATTACTACTACCTTTAGGAATGGGGTGATTAGTGTTAGTGATTAGATGAGTGTCCTGTACAAATTCCCAAAGAAATCGAAGGTTTTCTGATATCTTCGGTTGTTCAAAACGAAATTGAATACTTTCTTTCTAGGCACTTTCTATTCAAGCTAACTACATCCTGGACTAC
>DWDX01004479.1:0-11646 GCA_018245675.1 Agara michaeli | reverse complement strand
TGGGTACATATAAAGATGTTACAAGTCTACTAGTTCAAGCCATATTTTGCCTTTTACGGCGTACAAATAGAAATAAACAATATAAAAAATAAAAGTAAGCAAATTAACTATTATTACTAAGTTATTATACGACAGTTTACACACACATGTAAGATTTTAAAATAAAAACAAAACCGTGACTCTGGTACCCAGCACTGCACATATATCAAGACCCGGGGTTTACATCATTGCGACATTAAAGATTCCTGCAGTTAATTCTTTTTGTGTAAAAACTCATGAAAGAAAACTTGCACGTATGTTTTATCCCATTTGCCATTTTACATAATAAAAGGTAACACCTCCTTCTCTAAAGATTGTGGCTGCGTGTCCGGACATACGCCTCTGAGTTTATACAATCATACATACGAGGAGTATCTTTCACATTAAATGGCATTCGCTATATATTGAAGGAATATGTCGCGAAGAAACCTACTTCATTTAGTGTTCTCAATAATATCTATTAATTCACCCTCGAAACAGGCAGGTGTGGCTCTACCTCACTAACACGCGAGCTTCTCCTCACAATGTGATAAAAGAGCCCAGAGCGATGATTGCCCACCGCTACTTTAAATATACGCACCTGTTTGACTTTCTTATATTTACATATTATAGGTCATATTTATTCATAGATTTGTTAAAAATCAAATATGTAAATAGTAATATTCCTATTAATGAAATATACATGCAGAAGAAAAATATTTTTGTATATCGACTAACGCTCGACTTACCTTACACGCTGTGGCACGGATGTGATCTGCGTACAAACAGAATTAAAGCGCGGTGTCTCTGCTCGGTGTGTTGTTAGTATTTGACTTACAGAAACACTCGTATGCTCAATGTTATAATATTGAATAAATCAAACGCACGCGGACGCACGGAGCGCTGGGCCGGAGGACCGAAGCTCGTGTAACACTGTGATATACTACATTTTTTAAACTAAAAGTATCCTTCTGTATGTAAATGTATGTCGCAGCTAAATGCTCGAGATCGCTTCAACACGTAATAACCATTCGGCTTAGCGGCTAAGTCTTTCGTTTCCCGGCCAATGTTATTAGCCATATGTAGAGTTAAGTTTTAAATGCATGTTATTTTTGTAAAAAAAAAATTTGTTACATGGGATATTCTTGCAATTAGAAATAAATCCATCCACATATCTTAATGTAAATCTTGTATCGAATAACAATCTATTTTGTAGAGCGACCAGACGTTTCGTATTTGAACTCAGTGCCATTCGGCGCTATCTCGACAACCTCTCACAGTTCCGGACGAGTTTATACGGTGGCTTACAAAAAACCTTGCGACAGGTTGAGTCGGGGTCACTCACACCGCCTATGAATGAATTAGTGTCGATAGAAATACAAACCTGGATTGCGGACGAGCTCCATCTCGCGGGACGACGTGAGCGTTAAGAGATGTTTTTTTATTGCGTATTGTTGGTAGCATGAGGCCGTGGAGTCGGTAGCTTCGTACGCAATACACTTTTTACGTACATAATAGTGTAAAATCAAGTGAACGCTATGTCGAACAGGTATAGAATGGCAGAGCGAGGTAAATGTTCGCCTCGTTTTTTTGCTTCTACGTATCTGAATCAGACAGTCTCGGATTTACAGCCGTTAAATCATAAAAGTAGTTTTCAGGGCGACACAAACGCCGCAGCGCCGGGCCGGCCGCTAATTTGTGCGATTAGTCCACATTCCAGTACTGACTGGGGCAGTGTGGGGAAGTATGCTCCGAATATACCCGAATTTGGCGACTCGTCGTACGGCTCCCCCTCTATGCTGAAGTCTCAAATGACACGACAATTGTTCCAGTACTTGATAACAGAGTAGATACGAACTGTTGTACGAGAGTAGCACGAACGAGTCGTAGTAATAATTTAGTGAATAAAATTTCTGAAACAAAATATTAAGCCTTTATTAGTAGCGGCATATTAGAGGTAAAACAAGAGCTAATTAAAGTTGTTATTTATTAATTAAAGATAATTACATGCTCTAGACGAGTTGTGATTAATAACCTTAAGGGCTCATTCGAGCTACAGCGAGCGCGCGATGCGGGCCCCGTTAGCCACTTGTCACGTTTCAATCTTAGGCGTCCGGTGAAAACTATCGCATTTAAGAAAACTCCGTCTATTACGGGTCACTTTTCTATATATTTTTAAACAAGCTTTTATGTTTCATATCCTTATTAGTAGTTATTTTCACTCGATCCCCATAACATGAGGGTGCATAACGAACGGTCGGTCCGCCAGCTCGGGTCGTCATCCATATGGAGTTTAGTATGATGTCACTAATTCTTCGGCGAGTATTCAAATTGCAGCTCTGTCGCTCGGAGTCAACTGATTGAAAATTCTGTTGCAAGACTGGACCCTCATTAACGAACTAACGCGGAAAGTTAACTAAATGGTTGTAATAATGAACTGTTCTGATCATCGGCGACGGTGACCTCGTGGATGATCGATAAGCGGTGCGCCGGTACGTCCCGTGCAGTTCACATACGAGTGGCAAGAACCGAATTGCTTTCACCGGCTTCGGGCGTTCATTGTAATGTAATAAAAATCTATTTCCGTTGAAAAACAATAACAATAGAACTAATTTCTGCATTTTAATAATTGCTTAATTAGTGAGTTATTTGTTTAACAATCAGAGCTGAACGTCCGGCTGTCGGCCCCGCGCATGTACGTAATTAGCTGGTGACCTTTACTTACACGTACATACAATATCTATATAAGTATTACATAGAACGTATATTATATGTATCTTTATCGGCGGTCGGGTTACAAAACACTAGTATTCGATTGTCTAATTTTATATCTGACGGTCGTCTTCGGTTTTCGGTAGTCGACTGCTCATAAATATTTTAAATCGGCTTGTTATTGATATTCAATAACAAATTACGAAGCTTCGTACGCGAGCTTCACGCGGTGGCAGTGAGGAATATAGTGATAGCCTAGTGGTTAGAATTGCAGCCCACTCCGAGAGTCCGGGTTCAATTTTGGGATGCACCGGCAGCCGACGGGCAGCCGGAGCAGCCGCAGACATGGGCTGCGCGACCCGGACACCACCCACAGCGAACACGTGGACCTGTAGACGCTCGCCGACTGCACGATTAGCCACAGGGGAGTCGCGGCTACCTGACTCGTCTTCTCTAGCGACGTAGCTTTATCTGCGTTTGGAGATTATTTACTGGAAATATTAAAGCGAAAGTACTATCGTCTCGAAGTCCAATTTGATTTTGCAATTAATATATTGCAATATACAGTTTTATCATGTTAGTATAGATGTTATCATTGCAAAATGTTTTTCTGTATAACGTTAAAAAATTAAAACTGCAATTCATTAAACTTGTTCTAGTCGGTTCTAATCAATAACCTTCCTCAATATAACATTGTGCTGAGCATGATGGAACAGTGTTTATGTTTCTCGCAACACAGTCTCGTTTCCTCTTCTAAACGTCCAACCCGGCGGCGACCGAGCCGGCCGGCGAGAGGCGTGCTTTTAATTATGCTTATTGGGTTAACGATTAGTTGTATTTGGACTTTACGCGTGTTAGGCGAAGGCGCTGGCTGTTTCCTTTACATATATGTACATATCTAAATAAATGCATACATGTAAATGTGAGGGTTCGCACGACTATATTTATAACTTTTTCGCATCCCTCGAACATCGGATGTATGGGATCATAAAAAACAAAAGAGCCATGAATAAAATGTCTACCTGGGAATAACGCTGCGCGCACATTTGGCGATATTCATGAACTGCTTGCATGGAAACGTTCTCTGTGTATCTGTTAGCCGCGATGTACGAGTGTCTCACCTTTATCATTATCGTTACTATGTTTCTGTATTATCGACGATGTGATCGATTTACAAAGCTGGACAGTTTCTCTTTAATAAATGCTGCTATTCATTGACTGCATTATAATTATCTAAAACATGCGAAAACGCGCCGTCGCCTCCTGAACAAATGTCTCAATCTTCGATGAGAAACGTTCCCGACTCAAAAATTCGCAGTGGAATTCTCATAATTTTAAACTTCTCAATTGAACTGTATATCGTTTAGAAATCAATAAGACATAAACAATAGGAAAATGAAAGAAATCTTAGTATTTCACCTATTTTGATTTTGGCATCGCGACCTCGTTGTCGGCGAGCAAGCACAGATGCGTAATGGACATCGCTCCGATGGAAGTTACGCGCTGTCGCTCACCGGGCCGACGTCGGCGAGCACGGCGCCGGCCGGAGAACCTTTTGGCACCGATATTGTTGCGTCGGCCGCGTCCACTTTACATTGCAGTTTGTTTACACATAGCGAAAGCTTCATATTCAAAATCAAAAATGTTACTTCTATTCAGGAAAAGATAAAATACAATTATGGATGTCAAGAACGTATCGGAACGAACGCCTGCGTTCTTCGGTCGTGTGGCCCTTAGGTGCGATAGATCGAGAGAACGAAATGCTGAGACGAAAACACTCTTGCTAATAAATTTCCAAGTGTTCATTGCAGAACCACTTTCAATAAGTAAACTGATATTTTATTTTAATATTCATAACAACGATATCTACACGTAAGATCGGGAACGGCTTCATGGGGTCATTTTCTTTTATTTCCCCTATCGGCCACAAGCGGCGACATCTCCTCTCCGTCACGATCTGACGAATAACACATAAATGTTATATAGGTAGCATGTTTTACGACACCGAGCCTCCGAAGTGTCAATAAAACGAGGATAAGTTGCGCTCCGCCTCGCGCGCTTCCAGTGCGCCGTCACACCTCGAGCCAGATTCGCACCAGTACGTGTAGAAAATATATCGGCTACCCTTCAAATCAGTGGAAATAAGCGGTAACTTAACATATGCGATTTGGTAGTATTTATCTTAAGTAAATGTTAATATAACCATTGAGAGTACCTACGAAGAAAAGTATTGTGGCTTTTTTATTGATAACGGTGGCGATATACAAGTAACAATGACACCTTAGTATCATGACAGATAATAAGTGTACTACCCAAGAATGTGTTATTATCATAATCCTAGTATTGAATTAACCTCATGTTTGCTCTAAATCATCTAAGATTTCATTTAAAAAATCGAATGACACGACGTAACATTAGGGGTTAATGAGATCCCAGCTGGGATACACATTAGCAAGTAAACTATGGCTATGGTCCTGGCAGCGGTGACCTTTGTTGATAATATCTGCGGCCTTTTCACCGATGACTATTGCTGCACAGTTGGGATTACCGCCGACAATTCGCGGCATGACGTTGTTGTCGGCCACGCGCAGTTTACCGGTTCCGAACACCCGCAACTTGTTGTCCACCACGGAGCCCAGAGCGCTAGTCCCGGAATAGTGGTATGAAGTGAGAGCCATGCAGCGCACGTAGCACCTCCACCAATCTCTACTCAGGTACGTCAACCCGGTACAGATGTTCAGTTTCAAATCTATCATCTCCGAGTTGACGCTTCTGAAGTAAGTTGTGTTTAAAATACGCACGAAGTCCATCGCGGAATCCACAAGCGTTTCTACGTCGCGGCTGTTCTGAAAATACCCGACATCTATTAGCGGTGGAGCTGTCGGGTCTGTGCCAGGCACCAACAGTTGTCCTCGGGACTCAGGATGCAAGAGAGTCAATATCGTAAACATAGTATTTCTGTTCTTACCGCCTTCATATAATTTTTGGCTGATATTAAAGTCGTACCCGAAATTGAAAGCACTTAGTCGTAATGGTGACTGGGAACCAGCAGGAATCAGATAATTTATGGCCTCATAGGTGGGACACTTCTCTGATTTGTTGAGAGCTACGAAACCAGTTAACACAGGAGATGAAAATCTATGAGGATTCGCAGGCGGAAGCGGTTCATTAGATTGCTCCATTTTGAAAGACATGATAATTGATACGTGATCGTGCAAGTTTCTTCCAACAGGCAAATCTTTTCTAACTGGAATATTAAGGGATTCTAAGTGTTCCTTAGGCCCAATTCCCGACAACATAAGCAACTTGGGGGTATTTAATGCTCCGGCTGATAATATAACTTCTTTTCGCGCAAGAAGCGTAATTTGCTGGTTGTCTTTCGTATTCACTCTTACGCCAATAGCATTGTTATTTTCGTCAAATAATACTTTGGTAACGAATGTTTCCTTTAGCACCTTTAAATTTGGGCTTTTGTATTTGGTTAAGATCGAATATGCAGTGGATTGTCGAATGCCTTCCGCGATCGTGAACAGTTGTTCAGTATATCCCATAGCCTGATCTCCATTTATATCTAAAAGTATAGCGTTGCCCAGTTCTTTAAATGATTCAAAATATTTACGAGTTTTGGGACTGCTCTGTCTTGTAACTCCTAAGAATCCTTTCGTACCGTGATATCTACCATAACGGGAGCTCAATATTTCTTTGTCTTCAAGTCTTTCACTTTTGATCATCAATGGCAAGAGACTATCATAGTTCCAAGAGCTATCGTTAGCGGCGGCCCCCCAGTAGTCGTAGTCACCGGGGCATCCTCGTACATAAAACATGTAGTTGATGCTGCTGCCGCCGCCCAGCACGTGTCCAATTGTAAGATTTAAACGTTGGCATCGTTGACATTGAAAGTCATCCTTAACTATGTTAGTGTAATTCCAGTCAATTTCAGTACGCGGCAAGACCGGAAATAATCCTGGAATCTGGAACCAGAAAGGGTTCAATTCATAAATATACTACTGCTAAATGTATGTAATTATCACATTAATATTGTTGAAATAAACTAAAAGGAGCCAACCAATGATTGGAGCGGCGGATCCCCGCCGGCCTCGACAAGCAACACCTTGAAGTTGCACTCCGCCAGCCGGAACGCGAGCACGGTGCCCGCTGAGCCTGCGCCGACCACTATCGCGTCAAATTCCTGAAGATCTGAGAAATATCATTTACTATGTCATTGGTACATTTTTTAAGGTTAACAAATTCATTTCGGTGAGGCTGCGACCGCGGTTTAACCCGGACGTAGTGACACTTTTACTAGACTATCTATACTAATATTATAAAGCTGAAGAGTTTGTTTGTTTTTTTTCTTGAACGCGCTAATCTCAGAAACTACAGGTTCGTAAGGCATTTTTTTGTGTTGAATAGTCAATTTATTGAGGAAGGCTATAAACTATATAACACCAAGCTATGACTAATAGGAATAGCGCAACAATAAAAAATGTTGTAAAAACGGGGTATTTACTTTGCCGAGTTTTCCTTGCGGGCGCTGCGTAAACAGTGAAAGTTACGCAAAAATCATGTATTACGAAATTGTTCCCCTTTCAGTTATTTATCACAGACACTTATTTTTAAAAGAGATAAAGTGATTACGTTAACGAGAGAGGGAATAACAGACCAATGTATGAGAAGAGATAACAAACGCGTCCAGTTTTAGGAACACAACATATATCCGTACCATGCACCTCCGCCTGCCTCGGGAACAGGTAAGCCGTAAGAAGCAGCGCGGCGACGATCTGCAAGCCGGACTGGACGCGGAGCACTCCCCGTAACGCCGCTACGGCGTCCATGACGGACTGTCACGTGAACCTGCTCAAATGTGACATTGTACACGTGCAGTTGCTATTGAATACAAACATTGTTTTGTAGGCGTAAACGCAAACTTGCGGCCATTTTTAACATTAAAGATACTAAAGTAACAAACGGCAAAAAAAAAATAGTATGTCTCGGTGGGTTCAGAAGGAGGTTATTAAAACTCGTTTTTTGTGTTCTTGTTCTTGTTATTATTAACTACCTTTGTTACTTTAAATTGTCAGTCGTGTTTACGTATAACTCCATACATACGATGTAATATAAGTATTTCTTAAAACTAAATACATACACATATCTTGAAAAATACATAGTTCGTAGCTTAGATATGAAGTCATGACGAAACGATAAGGGCCCATGCGACAGTGATACCCTAAACTTGTCCTCGAAATAAGTACAAGAAAATATTTGGCAACCGGAATCACCGACCCGACTATCACCCGCGCTATTTCAGAAGGTCGTAAGGGACCCTTTAAAAATGCTGATTCTTTTATCCCCTACTCTAAAGGATAACCGGATTTTTACGGACTTCCTATACGTAGCGAGGATACAACGAAAAGGTCGTTTAAGACACGAACCAAATTGCTAGCGGCACCGACTGCCCTACGGGGGTACTTTTGATATTAAATTACATCCTGTCTGACCTTCGACGTAACCGAGTTCCTCTAGTTACGAGTAATAAGCAAATAGCCCGTAATAATATTACGCTCATCGGTGAATCAAAGGACCTTTCCGAGTAGGGTCGTGTAATTTAGAAACAAATATTTTTCATCAAATAAATATGGATGCCTTTGGTTTCGGGCGGTTCGAGCAATTTGATTATTTTACCTACTTGTTATCTCACAGATACGTACGTCACAGGGTTCCTCGTCGATTGGCTGTTTTATAACGTAACATTGCTGTGCACGGGTCTCTCACACGACTGCGGGAAGCTTGGAGCATATTCCACCACGCTGCTCCCATTTAGATTGTCCAAAATATAGTTTAATGGTAACCCGATATTCGAGCCACCTTTAAGGCTTCCGCCGAGGTTTAACGATTGCTATCTAACAGCACAAGTCTGTTCACTTGGTGTCGCATAAGCTCACAAAACCTTTGCGCTCTGTACTCGCGTCGGGGCTGCCGGCGCTTCGTTGCGTTACTGTGATTTCGTAATTTAAAGTTTTCTATGGAGCCCGATATCTCCATAAATTTTGTAACAAATTCACTGTCACCGTTCTACGAGCGTAGCGAGACTTAAATTTATTTAGGGAACGTCTCCCGCTGGATAAATGAGGAACAGATCACACCGCCGGCGCGTCCGCCGCGACCGTGCTGCGCCCCGGCGCCGCGCCACCATCGCTCTCCTGTCACGCGCCCATCCGTCTTAGTTCCGCTGTCGCCTTCCTAATGCATATTCACCCTTTTGTATCGCGAAGCAACGTCGCAATATGTCATCGTTATATGTACATTACATTGTTAATATACGTTTTACAATAATTACACCACTTCCCTATCAGACCGTGAGGTACCCGCTGCTCACATTATTTTATTTCCGTTCTCAATCATTGTTAAAGTTGTAATATTGTACATGTACTAAATTTATGTAATTTATTAAAGCAACAATGATCATAGCAGAAAATAAATAAAACAAGGCACCCAAGTGCACTACCTCGTGTTGTGTTTGAAAAGCAGTATTAAGCTGGCTGTCGTCGAATAGTTCTAGATAAGTAGTCGGATTGGATAGTGCTAAATCGGAAAACTCTGAAATACATGAACAACGCTATCTTAATACCGATTAGGTTGAGGAATGTCTCATAATAGTATTCATTGTAATGAGTAGTAATAATGAGTTCGATCAACAAAAGTTTGCTTATGAACCTTTACAGCGAATCGCCAACATGACTGAATTGAATATATTTAACTGGATTAGACAAACTTAATGAATCTTTTGTTTGCTTTCAAGAAAGTGGAGTGTCGGTCCCGGTTGTTATCATCAGATAGAAGTCGTCAAACTTCTTCAGAGGCTTTAAGGGTGATTTCGAAACATCCGACGGTGCGGTTGGGCACGTTGCCGTGTCGGGCTTCGTCCGTGCCGCAACAGCTTGGCGAACCGTGGATGATTCTCAGTTGCGGAAAATAATTTTGTGCAACAAACGTGATAGGACTTGACAGATATTTCTCTGTGAGGTCTATTATGAAGTGAATTCAAATGATAGTTCTAATTCCCCTGCCGAGAAGCACATGTCTGGAGGCAATGTCAGCGTACACGACATACTCGTACATGTGCCCAAACAAACGCTCTGGAGTGTAGCGACGCAGGGGCGGCTCTAGCTCGTGTAGCGCCCGTGTGCAATGAAACCCTGGCGCCCCCTAGGCCTGACTCCCCCCCCCTCCCCCGCGGCTATAACTATTATCTTTGCCGTCGTAACAAGAAAGTTTTTTCATACTCCAACAAGATATTTTATAAATAGGTATAGCTTACAGTATGATTTTAGTTACGGCCTTTCTTCTTATGACGGCAGAATAACACTCATTGGTTTTATGCCTGTAGCACATCTCTGTTGCGAAACTTAGCGGCGAACCGCGATAGTTCATGTTTCGCCGTCTCAGGGAGCGCCGCGGCGCCCACGTGCGTTGCACACCCTGCACTGTAGGTTAGGCCGCCCCTGTAGCGACGCAACTTTCTCCTTACAAGTTCGGTACAATCCGAGCCCGCATAGAAACCGACTATTGTCTTTCTCGGATACCAACAAGTACAATATACAACAATTCACATGTTTATATTTGAAACTCTTAACATCATAACCGACAATCGTTTCCCGACTATTCTAAGAATGTGAAGTGTACTCGTATAGTCTGCTCCGCTGATTAAGTTCGGGCCGGCTTCGCACTGCAGCGTAACTCAGATTAAATACTGTATATTAAAACAAGAACAGAATAAAGTTTAATTTACTGCTGAGAACTGAGTTTTATTATATTTGAGATAGAACTGGAGTCCAATAACTAGCAGTAGGACGAGAGCTACGGCACTGCACGGTCATTTCTGCCAACCGTTCACAATGAAACTACAATATCCATAAAGGTCCACTTTGCTACTGTGGACTAATTAATTTTCCAGATGTGTTTTTCATTTGTAAGCTAATCGCTTTTAAACCGATTCGTTCCGTTTAATGAATCGAAACAGCGACGCAGCCCGCACCGAATCGGAGAAGCTATCGTCGAAGCGCTGCGCCGGGGTCCCGGACGCGCGGCTCATTAGTCGCTGCGACTCTCACGACACTCAAAACCGGCGTTTCGTTTCATAGGCTTCGAGCAGTGGCCGTCAGTTTAAGCCTTCCGCTAACCTATAATTTCCTCATTCGCCCGCTGCGCTATAATTAGCTTCGACATAATTAGGCAGCGTCAGGACGGGCGCCACGACAAGGAAGCGCCGATTGAAATTTGATTAACGAAGCCTTGTAAATCTCCGTCCGCTCGGCGCGGCGGCCGCAACTAGCTGGCCTTCCTTCGTTCTACTTATTATACTTTATTCGTAACTATTGTTGGCTATTTTTAAAATATTTGCTCATTCCATTTTGATCGATTGAAAGGTAACGTTTGGCATAAGACGTTGTTAGTATCTATTTATCTATAGGTACTCATGTTATTTGATAAAAGTTTTATACGCCCAAAACCTATTTTTGTCGGTTGGACAATAGCTTTCTAGTGGACGATAGCTTTTCGTCAGCATTTAGTTTAATTTGAAGCAGAGCATATTTGAAGGGCCTTTCCCAGGACAGCCCCGTTGCTAGGTCTATTCGGGTCTACTCGACATTGGAGGAACATGACGCGCCCACATGTCTCCTGCTCGGATGCGATGTAGATTGAGTTCGAACCGTAGTCTATAATACAAACGTAACATCACGCCTGTAATCCCCTAAGGGGTAGGCAGAGGAGTGTAGTACACCCCCACGTGTTCTATAATACAAATTTCAATATATAGTCTTACTAGTAGACCCGACCGCGCGTTGCCGTGGTTCAATTATAATAATGTTATAATATAACTTAATCTCATATTTGTAAAAGTCCCGCAGCACGATG
>DWDX01004478.1:0-11646 GCA_018245675.1 Agara michaeli | reverse complement strand
AAAAAAGTAGCCTATGTTCAGCGCAAGACCCTCAAGTATCTATATATGAAATTTCATCACAATCGGTTCAGCGGTTTCACCGTGATGATTCCACAGACAGACAGACAGACAGACAGACAGACAGAGTTACTTTCGCTTTTATAATATTAGTATGGATTAGTATGGATTGCAGATTAATTTATAACATAAGTAAATAAGCTGTAAAATCTGTAAAAGCTGTAAGCTAATACTTATACGTATTAAACATTATTTGATTATATATAAAAAGTGCGCCCATGATTTAAAAAAGTCATAATCGATTATGTTACATAAGCTTATTAAGATTATTATTTCTTTATCACACTTTTTGTGTGTCCTATTGTTCGATCAATATTTTCTCGATTAACAACGAGTTGATCGACAAGTGGCACAAAAAATAGAACAATACTCGTTGCCGGATGCGACCGCTACCGGCTTTGAGATGAGAAGCATCTCGCAGCTCGCGGTATTTAGTTCTTACCACATTGTTACAAGTGTATTGACGTTAGATAATGTATATATTATCAATTGTCATATAGTGTAGAGATAATATGTTTTATTAAGATAAGAGTCGACTTGAAATCGCATTTATATGAAAATTCCTAAGGCATTACGAAATTCGATTGTAAATTGAATTGGACTGTCAGGGTGTGTTTATGTTAGATCACCTAGAAACTCTGGTTTTAAGGCTGTAGATGCATGTGTATACTAGAGGCGATTATCTCAGTCGTCAAAAGTAACAGTGCATCTGACACCGACCTCTGTTAAGGCTGATAATAACGAATACCAACTGCAACCGCCAATTCGACCCATAAGTGATAAATATTACTCAGGAATTAGAGGATCTTTGCGTCTTCCGGAGTACACTTTGATTTATTTATTATACCGCCAACATAAGAAACAGTGCTTACGATCCAGAATTACATGAGGTTTTGATGGTGCTCTTACAATTATATGCGGTCACATCCTGCGTACATGCGTAAGGTTTAAAACAAGTTATATTTCGTAAATGTTGGATTGACTGTCTAAAGAATCATCTTTATTACTTATCATAGTATTCTACATTGTTACCGAAATTTTAAATACTCAATCGATACATATAATAGAAAAAAATCAAAAGTTTAAAATAAAATAACACTTATAGACTTGAGAATTCAAATGTTTGCACAAAATCTTACAGCTGTTCACTACTAATTACAAAACTTTGTATCTTTACAATGTTAGTACGGAATTTATGCTTTGGATTTTGTTTTATGGTTATAGCTCATTGAAATATTAGACGGATAAAATTTTATAGAGGATATTTAAATTTATTGTATACAAATAACAATAGAAATAGTATACGATAATTAATGTTCTAATCTACTGTTTATTAATGTTGTAAATTATCTTCACCAATGAGGATAAATATGTAGAATAGAATAGAAAAATGTTGCTTTACATCGTAACATTACATCCTGTCCCTGTAATAAGTAAACATTTTCAAACTATTTCAATGTCAAATATTTATATATTCATACGAGTATTTCTAGATATAAAGATTTGTATATTCCGATAATGTCTTAATATTAGGTACAGCATCTATTTTTACATCCGGTTAGCTACCAAAGACTTAAAAACCATATGAGTCAATCAATAAAAATGTACGGGACATTCAGTCCGTTGAAAAAATTCGTTCACTAATTTTTCTTCGTGGTAACTTTACTTATATATTTAATTTGCAAACATACGTTACTGATTAACATTAAGAACATATAAAGAGTCCATGATTGATTCGGAGTTTCACCGTAAAATAATTACAAAACATAAATAGTCGTGCTGTACTCGTGTTTGGCAAAAAGACTTTGAAAGGTTTCATTATGTTTTGTGTAATTTTTTGCACTGTGTCAAAAACGTATTACGGAGGAGGATCTGAAACCGGAACTAACATAATTGATTATGTTTTAGTGGCGAGATTCTCGGCGCCCCCGCCGTCGGATTTATACAAGAACCGCTGCGCAAACGCACTTAATATGAACCACTTTTTGCTATTATTAATGAATAAATGCTATATATCCGAGTACTGGGGTTCAACGTTCGCGCGGAATGCTGTAAAAAATGCGTTAAGGACGTCAGTTTGGCATTTACCAAGCGTACCACTGATGTTGTACTACGCTCGGGGTTATTAATTCTCTGATTCGTTATGAATAATAATTAATTTATAATTCGGCGCGTGTATCTAATGCTCAGCACGAGTCTTTGCAATAGGTCATGTTCATCGTGAGATGCTAACATTGAAATTTATTAAGTATATGTTGAATTGGATACGATACTCAGTTATACAGATACCCAGAAATAGCTAAAAAGCTCTTTATAACTTGGTGCAAGAAAACATTGTCCAAAAGTAGGAGTATATTATCCGTGTTCTCTTGTTTGCATGATGATAAGTGCTTGTTGGGTAAGGCGATATAACAATGTAAAGTCGCATACTCAAGAAACTTAATTCATATACTTATATATATATTTGAATAATTTATTGTTTGATAAAACATTATGTTATATACTTACATTCTTTGAATTTTTAAACTGTTATAAGTTGATTCTTTACGAGATACGATTAAAAATAATGAACATAATAGTGAAAGATGACACGACGATTCAAAGTGTTTAAGGGATCTAAGTTTGGTAAATCACTATCATAACTCCGAAAATCGTTAAATTGAATATTTAAAATACCAGATAAAACGGATTCGATACCAAATGTAATTGTTATAATATCTTTATTGCATTTTATTATGTCGTAAATACCTATCACGAACAGGACAAGTGGTGCCTGACGTCAGGCAGGTAAACAACCATTCATTTGTTATTTAATGTCCATTCATTTGTATCTAATAATTACGTGAACCTGATAGTTCTGACAAAGGTACAAGAAAGGTGCAAGTACGTCATTGTGTTACGTGAAATACGTACGTAAACGTAGTGTGTGGGGTGTTTGCGTCAATTAAATAAACGTCAGCACGCGGCCCTGTTCCTTACAAATGAATAGTGTATTACGATACATTGGTAATATCAGAGTTGTAAAGCTTGGTTTTCAAACAATACATAAGAATATACCAGTATATCGTAATACGACGTAAAAGGGACAAACTTTAAGGGAAATAAATGGTAATATTTTCCTTATTTCACGCTTCGCGGTATTTGATACATGTGCCAGTTGGATATCTTAATAAGTAAAACGGAAACCGAGAATATTCGAGGAATAATGTTGTATTCCTCGAATATTCAAATCGACAATACCGCATTGACCTCAAGGATACTGGAATGACCTCCTGTTTAAGACCACTCAAATACAGTTGCGTGCAGTACGCGATCTCAGTGAGATTGCCATCGCATCCTGTTCTATCAATCACAATCTTACAATGTTGTATTTGGGTCGTCCGTGCAAAAAGTTACAGTAAATAAATTACTTATCATGATAATTTGGAGTCCGTTGACTCGACACGTCACATTTATGGCGCCGAGATCGGTATAATGTTTTTGCTGATAAATTAAAATGTTATATAAAAAAAGGCAATATAAATATTTAATACAAAAAAATAATATGGCACTTAAATTTATTTATTGCTGTTTAACCAAGTTTTATTTAAACGTTTCTAGTTATTATATCCAGTAGGAGTAAATGATAATGATTCACTGTATTTTGCACGGATCTGGAGTGCAATTATTGACACAATTACAATAACGCTGTATGCAATATTGAGTGTGGTGTCTGCTGTTGGCAGGTGTTGCGCGCGTGGTACGTGGCGCGAGGGTGTGATGCGAGGGGCGCGCAGCGGCGTGCGCGCGCGCGAGTAGCGACCATGCGGGGCCCTCGCACCGCGCGCGCCGCCCTCTTCCTGCTCGTGCTCTTTGCTGTGCTCGCCGACTACACCGCGCACGGACTTACCGACTACATCAGTAAGTATCACGTCATATATATAAATATATATATATAAGGAAAAACAGCTATATTTTCATACTGTCTACCTCCCTGGTCCTTCCACCCATTTGCCAAAACCTTATGTTCCCTGCGGGGCAGCATCGTTTACTTTGCTTTATATATGCATCACAATCGGTCAATTCGTAATTTATTAGTACGCAAACAGTCATAAGCTGGCCGAACAACTGAATTGTACGGACATAATTTCGTATAATTCTGACAAATGTAAAACCTAGTGCTTTAACAGTTTTTAAATAATTTAATTTTACATAAAAACATTATTGATACGTTTTACAAGGAGTAAGTTAAGAATTGGCGCTATCCGTATAATTTATGATAAAACTTTACACATTAAAAGAAAGTATGTAATTTGTGAATTAATATAGACGAACCATACAAAGCCACGTGTAATTATTTTTCCAGAAAAAGAACTATTTTAATGTTTATTACGGGCTTATAAAATGCTACCAGCCCCATACGCTTATAAATTTCATGAATAATTAAAGTGCTCTCACATTAGAATATACATATTACACGTATTTTAACGGTAACCGGTTGCACAAGACGCAAGGTGTTCTGCGCGACAATTTCGTTGTATAACTTCGTTTCGAGCGAGATCCTATCTAATAGTTGTATAAATCACATGCCTTATATTTATTGTCCTATATTGCCGTGAAATTGAGAAAAGCTTCTATTATAGTGAATTTGAAAAATATTGTAGAGCCACGTTGTGTGTCATGTCAGAAACTGTGATCGAGATCAGATGATACTGTGATTCATTCCGATGTGATTTCTTTAAGTATTCAGATTATTTTCAGCCCTGGATACACATTATGTTATATGTGTGATCAATAATGTGGGATGAGCATTAAAAATTAAAATTTTAAATACTTATGTTTAAGATCGATTGGTCGATGGGAGGAGGATGGGGTCGGTGAGAGGGTCGATTGCGATCGCGACTGACATTTCCGATTCAAGATAAATTTCGTTTTAAAACATTGATCAAAAATAACCATAAAACTGTCATATATTTTGCCATATATATATATATATATATATATATATATATATATGGCAAAATATATCAAGTGGCATAGTAAATGCCACAGCACTTACACACTTACACACACAGTACTTACACATAAGTACTTAAGCAAAAATTTTAAATGTTTTCAAAACGAAAGTTTTTCCAAGTAGTCAACAATATATGAAAAAATTTTTTGCTTATCAAATTGATTATTATTTTACAATTGGCTTTAGCGATTATTAATTTACATAGAACACATTGAAAATCTTTGAATACACAATTATCAAATCAAAGTGCTCAGAATTGTTGTAGTTCTCTACAAAATGACTCTATATACAATTATATTATATACATATATCTATTGACTATAATGTCTCTACCAATATACAGTAGCTACGTTAATATTTATGTTAATGGTAACTCTATAAGCTTTAAGACCATTATTTAATTAAACTACGCGGTCACAATAATTAAAAACGTGCTTCGAATATAACAAACAAATAAATATTACAACGTTATTAATAACGTAAAAAAATGCATTCCGCTTTTAATAATGTTTAATTTATGTAATGCCATACATACGAGTTCTTTACGTTTAAACGACTGCATAATTATCCTCATCTAGGCGCCATTAATAAAATTGCTCATAAGAGCCGTATGAATTTCAAAAATGTTTTATAATTATTACTATAAATTTAATCATATATATGGATAAAGAGTGATTTGCATAATTTCTTGTTTTAAATAATCCGAGAGGTTTTATACTGCTTGAAATCTTTTGATTAATTTTAATTAAGATACAACTTATCGAAGTTGTATTTTAATAATAAGAATACTCAGTTTTCTAATAATTCTCTATGTTGTTTTCTGATGTTATCCATTGATAGATTTATAACGTGAGCGCAATAAATGTAATGTAGTAAATGATAATGTATAATCTGCGGTTAAGTTCTCAGCCACAGGCTCACAGCCGTAAATTCCTCAACTAAAGGAGATGATTCAATGAAATAAAAGTTCAAATGTTGTTATTCTTCTAAATAGAAATAGGCGTGAAAAGCTGCTTTCAACGGGTAGGTGCTGTTCAAATAGCAAACGCCATTCCATATTATGTATACCATTGCGTCTGCATACCACACCCTGCATACCGGAACTCGGAAGCGAAAGCACTGCTCCTATGATCCTATTATATAATGCTTATTTATTTTGTCCTCTTCTATACATTTGCCTCATTTTTTTACATTCAAAGAATAATTATTGTCAATTATAATTTCATGTATGTATGTAGCAAGATGATATACATATTATTGTATCTGATTAGCCACAGTCCTTACGTATATGATTTCAAATTTACAAGCGAAGAATTTTATTCTTGAGTAGTAAAATTTATCTAATTTGTTGATTTACAATTTAAAAATTTATTCATGTATTCGTCAACCTTGGGAACCGCTCGTTGCTATGAGGTATGGCTATTATGAAATGTAAATATAGTGAACGAGTTCGCCAAATAATATGCATATGTTAAAGAAGCACAAAATTGTAGGGAATATAAGCCTACGACCACAGCCCATCACTTAGGCATAAGATTCGTATATAAGATTATACAATGGTTTTGTAGAGACAACTGTATTGAACACGAAATTTACAATATGGTAATAAAACATAAGATGAGACCACATTAATAATGGTCAGTAAATATTCCGCATATTTAACGTCTGTTGAATGTTTTCGTAAAGTGGTGTGGGACGAGCACACAAATTAATTACCAAAATATTTACGCAGGACGTACGAATGGCTGCGGCGCCTGAATTTGTTAGGTAGATATGTAATAGGAATGCGGATCCGGAGCTCTAAATCAAGGTAACATTATGATGTTCGACCGCGGGCCACGGGGATGTTATGTAGGTGTCATCTATAGACGTTACTTGCGCTCGATAAATAATGAATTCACACACATAAGCTTTCATATAAAATTATGGTTAATGATCTTTAAAATTAATAAATTAGTACTACAAATGGAATAATTTGCATTGATTGAAATGTAAGAAGTTTATATGATAAAATTATAATATTAGGACTGGAAAAAAGTTATACTTATACTATACCATACTTATAATGTAGACGGGTAATTATAACTGTATGCAATTTTAATAAGTAGGTACAGCGGCTTTTGTTCGGTTTCGATTAAAGATCGCACGCAATTTGTAAAATGTAAAATTAGGCTATCCTGTCTCGGTTAGACTCTTTATAGGTGAAAGCTGACGGCGCTTTTTATGAGCCCTTATTAATATCGGTGCAGATGTGAAGAACTTGCGATCAACGGGTTGACTACTAACTCGTACATTCACCAATTCCTGTTGAAGTAGCGTGTAGAAGCAGTTCCTGATTTATAAGAGAGCCCATATTTGTGTAGCGATTGGAGGTTAATAGATTTCAGAGATTTCACAAGTGGTAATTTAATCTAATTTACATGCCACAAAGCGGTCAGTAGGTAAATTCGTAAGGCCAGACGAGTACCGTGTACACAACATAACGACTAGTGTAACAGCATTGCAGTGTTTCCCTCGCGATTGCATTAGATACTTGTCAAATACCGGAGCATTTGTGAACGCGTGCCTTTGATCAAACCAAACGAAATCAAATTCGTTTGGGCGTTTACGTTAAAAAGCCAAATGTTACTGATGTATCGGGTAACACAAAAAGATCTTTGACCGTAACTTTAATTAAATGCACATAAATATTTCTTTGAATAGCTTTGCTAGTAAATGTTTTACTGAAATTGGAACAGTTGATTGTGAATTTTAAATACGAAAGTTAGAAACATTGCATAAACGTAATGATGGTTTTGAAATTTTGTACGTACAAAGTTTCATTGGCCGTGGTATGTCGCCGAGCGAACTGTTTATATGTTCAAAATCTGTTATTTCTAATTTCATGTTCTTTTTCAGAAGGCGGTCGTGCACCCTGCTCTAACGAAGGCGAAACTGTAGGGCTGCAAGACGAGAGGCTAGAACAAGTCTGGAGCAGCTGTTTCCATTGTATTTGTAAGGTATTTGTTTATATGCTTTAAGTTTTATATACATTTATTGTGAGGTGCGAAATGAAAAACAGCAACACGTTGTTCCTGTCGATAATATAATCAGTAGTGTTTTGTTGTTTAACATCCATAGTTACTTTATTTAGGGCAATATCTGCTCTTGGTTACCGCAACGATGAAGTTTAAAGCTGAAAGTAGTCTAGCTATAAAAAATCATCTCTAATATACTTACCTTTTAGTAAACGTTTATAGGCGCTGTATTCGGCGCAGTACCTATAAAAATATTGAAAGGGAAGTCAGTTGTTTCACTGTGAAATAACTATATCTGTGGCAAACCATCAATGTCTTCATTGCTGGGTTTCTTAGAAGGCTTTTCTGCGATACTTATTACATCCGTTTTCAACATATCTGTGAATATACTTAGATCAATCTTATTTAATGTTGGCTAGCTATTGTTATCGCATAACTGTTTACTCTTAAAATAATATCTGACTGTAAATGAGAAATATTGCATATTGTTATAATACCTAGGTACATATTTTTTGCGACACCGCTGAATTACTTTAGATATACCATTGTAGACACGATATTACTGTCAGCTATTGCATAATATTGGTTTTAAAGAACTCTTCGATTTTTTACCAGGACTTACACTGTTTGCTCAGTGTCTCGGTCGGCGAATAAACTCGTATGAAGTATTATTTTAAGATCTCCACACTCAAAATTGTCTCTCGAGTTTTGTTTAAGGAATGTTTGTATGCCCACATGGCGACAACTGTCACTGAATATATTTATCACGCACCAAGTTTAGCATAATAATTCTAACTCACACGTGCGACATGCTCACACCTAGAAAATAACTAGTAATTTGATTAGTAACCGTCACAGTTTCTGGGAAATGGAAAATAATGGCTTTTTTTAACAATATGCCGTGTGCGGCCTTTCAATATTGAATGAGATGTTAATATTCTTTTATGAAGCGACTCTGTAAACAAATTTACTATCGTAACACATTTGGAAACAGTTAGCTGATATATTCTTGAAGATTTTTATGCTTAATTCGGATTAATTTGCATTATACTTTAAAGAAAATATTGGTGAGCGTTGCAGGCTTTTGCGTACTCGTATCATCAAATAGGGCGAATTATTACTGCAAACAAGTGACAATACCTTTTGACATCTGACTACTAAACATAATCGCTCGTGGTCGTATAATACGTTTTATAGGAAAGCATTTTTCGATGTCGAGCAATGAAGGTAACGTTTTTAACAAAGGTTACATAATCGGATCAGATTTAAATCAATCCTGCGGATAGCCTTAACGGGATGCGTGTGCGGATGTGAAAGTAAGGGCCTACAAAAGGTGAGCATGGCGAAATGTTTTCATGCTCACTACAATACTTTTGAAATTGGCGACATTATGACCGATTAACGTGACTCGGTCGGGGCAGCCGGCGCGCTCGGCCGCGCACCGCATCGGGCAAAAACTGCCAATGCGGAACTACTGCGCGACCACTACGAGCCCCGGAATCCAATGCAACTGTTTTCTAACATTCCATACTATTTGTCCTCTCCTATGCTTTGTTTCTATATATATTTTTAATTAAAACTGCATATTCCTTTTAATCTTTGACAGTAAATTTTTATATGCTTGTGTATATAACAATTATTAATGTATCCATTCATTAATGTGTTTATTACAAAAAGATCTAATATATATGTTATGGTTGCATAGTTGGCAGCGACACGACATCAGTATGTATGTAGTATGTACGTAAGGTTGTGCACCTTCGTACGTATGTGTGTGGTATTTCCCAGCCGATCTCACCTCGTCGGATGACTTGCGCGGAATTCGAAAGCCCATCGCGAGATTTATCGCTTATTCTGTATTAAAATATACATTTGCTTACCTAATGGGCTTTTTTGTCGCGTGCCACAAACGCCGACGGGATGCAGTCCCGTTGATGGAATTTTTATGATTTATTATTTTCTCAGACTGCCCGGGCCGTCAATGTAGGTTAGATAGCATGTTTCGGTGGTCGATTTGCAAGCGTACAAAATTAAAAACTTCATTAAATGTCATGAGCACGTGCACGGTGACTGTGGCGTCGTCGTATTGACCCGGGGCTACCATTAGCCTGTGTATAAAGTCAAGTAGCCGGTTGATAGTATCTCGCGGCTCCCGCGCACCGCTTACTTTAATGAGGCATGTCATTTATCGAGCGCGGATTACAACTCTCTGCCGTAAACGACTAAATTTAAGTCTCATTTTTGATTTAACTCGCAACATTATTACGAACCGCAATATTCAATTACATTTCTTTTAGATAATAGTGCTGAAGAGCAATGAATTCTCAGTAAAACTTTCGTAATTTAATCGTAACTCTTGATACAGAAGAATTAAGTTATTAGTCTCATAAATACCTACGTTGTTCTGAAATACAAAAAAATATTATACACGCTATTTTTAACAGTAATTTAATATTTTGTGCATAAATTAATATAGTGCAGTACTTTTATTAGACAAATATTGAAAATCTATCTAAATTTAGTACATATTATATACAGTTTCTATAGACTTGTATAGAATTACATTAACATTTGGAGGCTTTTTACAGATGATAGGCAGAAAAAAATATTTTAAATAAATTCTTAATCAGCAAAAATTTTATATACCTAAATAAGTACTTCAAACATGGCATGTATAGTTTTAAGGCCCACATTTACCTTGGATTACGGACGACCTAAAAAGAAAGCTATTGTGGTAACTTACTCGTATATATATAGAATTATATATCATAGATTCAAAAGTAATAATGATATCTGCTTGTTTTTCATGTAGGTATATTAAAGTAACCTAACATTTTTGGTTGATTAATAAATTATTTTTATATACAACTTATTAATACGGTGTAAGTTAATTAATCATGTTTTTTTTCGGCGGCCTATTATATTAGAACAGACAACGTGGTTCGCGTATCGTTATTTCTGTCGTGACCATGTACTCTATTAATATCACATAAATTGTACTTTGTAAATTGTACAAGTAAATTGCTGGGTCAAGTACCTGTAATGATCGTACTGCGCTCGACTCTGCCTGGCAACGGGGGAACCTAAGAATACCTTTGCATATCCAATGCGAAGATATTTCAGGAATATTGCTCACTAAATTGCATTCTCCGCGTTATTTATAATATAATTTCAGTTATCGGAGAAATAAGGGAATGAAATGGATACTCTTGTTTTTCGTAGTATCGCTTTAGTTACTTCGATTGGTGTTGAAGTACGAGGAATATGAAATTCGTTTCGGTTGGCGCTATTGACAAGAAGTTCAGCCGAGTACCCTGAAAATATAAAGTTATGGCCAGTTGTTGAAGCTATAGTTAAAAAAAAATTATAATTAATTCAATTTGTGCGCTAAATTCAGTTGTATTCGTCTTTCATATTTTTTTCTATTTCTAAGGCATTATTCCAAAATGTTTTATGTTTTGCCTCGTTGGTCGGGCGGTTGCTAGCGCGACTGCCGATTGGGAGGTCCTGGGTTCAAATCCCGGGCTGGGTACTGTTGGATTTTTCTAATTTAGAATTTCTAGCAGTGACTCGGAG
>DWDX01004477.1:0-11647 GCA_018245675.1 Agara michaeli | reverse complement strand
TGTACCTGTGCATATGAAAGGGAACGCGTCCCTTAGAAAACTACAGTCGACCGCAATAAATATACTCATCTATACAACAATTATTGCATAACCCTTGCGCTTCTTGTCAACGGTCGATTAGTTAAGAGAATAATAAATATACAATTTTTAATACGATAAATTTGCGTTCAAGTGTATAGTCGACCTAAAGTATTCTGTTCTAATTGATTAGCTGTATGCATGCTTCCGATGATTCATCAAGATCACTTTCAATGGCATACATTTGCAAATGAATGAAATGTACCTACACACGCAAATGTATGCAAACGTAATGCGGCACAAAGCGACGTTGTTCAGTGAAATATTCCTAGCTTTGAGCCATTCATAGTACCATCGTTATATCTGAGCCTGTTTAGCATAAACGTCACAATCGGAAAACTTGATGACTTAAAGCGTGTTCACAGTAAACAGATGCGGTATTAATTAGTATTTATTTATGTAAAAGTTGAAAGTTGGTGTATGAAGCGCTCTTGTGTTGATTTAGTGTTATCGTACGCCATTCAAAATGTGTGCATAGGCAAGAGGGAAAATGTTAGCAGCGTTTCCATACTTCGGAAGAAGTCACACGTTAATGTTTTGGTTGTGATTGTTATTTTTACGTAAAGCTTTCTGAGTAATGTGTAGTTATAGATAAGTTTTCACTGCTGTGTAATGAAGTGCGTGCGTGCTAAATATTGAAGACCGGAACACAGCTGTGCGAAGACCGCTGCTTTGCTCTGTGAGGTGCGTTTTTAGGGCCCTTGGAAATGTTGGAAATATGTTCTTTGAATAATAGTAGCTTGGATAGCTAGTAGTAGCTTGGAGAGACGGTTGTAAAAATTACAAAAGCATAGCCGGGACTTAGCCGATAAGGGGCAAAGTAGCCACTACGAAGTAAATAAGAATTCGTCAGAAGCCGTCCTGGTTAGTCCTGAATATTTTAGTCCGATTGAAGTGATACTGTGATAGTGATAAGTATATACTGATTTTATTGAATTAATAATAACTTAAAATAGTATAAAAATGCAATTTGCTAATGTGTACAAAATACATAGTTCAATATAAAATAACTGTGTATTATTTACTGGAAAAACGAAAGGTGATCGAAGTTTACCAAATACTTAAGTAAGCGTTATGATTCGCTATATTACAACGGATCAGTGTTATCCCTAGTGGCGAATAGCATGTAAAGTCTCGCCAGCATCATAAACATGTGTAGAGAAAAAACTTTACTGGTTAAGTTGACGCAGACAGTGCAGTTCGAAACAACGACAAATTAAGTTTACCTAACTCGCTCTTTGAATATCAAAACATATTCTATTTGCACCATTTACAGCTTCACTTGCAAAGTTGAAGACGCTTTCAAACGAGGTGAATGACATAAGTTTAATACATTGGCGTTGTACTGGCTACGAAAGTTACGAAAGTGTAATCTTATCGCCGCAGGCTGTTCGCAACGTGACCTTCAAGTATTCTAATCATAAAATTATACGATTACGTTCAAGAGCTTTAAAACGTGTCATCAATTTCCCTAGGTTAACGACTTTCCCATGCTAATTGTCATTCATTTAGTGATGATTTTTTTTGTATATTCTTAAGCAAGAAGCAGATAGATGTAAAGGGAAAAAATTGAAAAATGAAGGTTTTTGACACTACTATTCAGTATCTGCAACGAACGCTAAGCTTTACTATTGCTCGCGCGGAGTTGCGGGTCTATACATATATTTTTGTGGAAAGGACTTTATCACTTATCAGAAGCTTAGCTGTGAGAGGGTTTATCGGGAGTCCATTGGCGCAAGGATTTTATGCGGCGATTTATAGTGACAGAAAAAATATTTAAAAATCAAAAAAATCAATCTCACTCTTATATGTATAGGATTAATGGGTTTACAAACTCAAATAAATGATAATTTTTGAATAGACTTCTCGTACCTGAAGCCAGACAGAACGACTTTTTGTAAAGGCCGTTGGAAGTAGAGATAAGTCCGTAGTTGTCAATTATCTGAAGAATTACGTAGATATGTATGAATACATACATACCTACTTATAAAGTTGCATAATTATCTTCAAAGATCGTTATATTCTAGTTCTAGTTTGTTACAAACATCTATTAAGGTGTGATCGCTGACTAAGTCTTTTTGCATTTATGTTATTGAACATGATAGGGATCTGATAAAACTCTTTTAACCTTCTCTTAAGGATAAATTATCTGTAACATAACTCAGTCGGAACTAATCCTTCACCGAAAATTGCAAATATCTACTCGATACAAATACAAATTTTCATATTACATTTGTTTTTGATGTTCTGCTAGACTGATGTTCTGTTTTTACGTTTTTACGTACTAATTAAATTAGCTTATTTTCTCTCACACGGATTGATTGACAAGCGTTTTTTTAACGTTCACTTATAATTTATGGATACTTCACGTTGCTACAGAATATTTCATTGAATACAAGAATGAGCATTAACAAAGTAACCTCATTACCCCCTAATTAGAATTTCAAGTGGCGTGTTGCTACCATTCACGTGTGATGTTGTCACACAGGTCACGTCAGCTAATGTAAGCTACAAGTAGCTACCGATTGCAGTGGGACTACTGGCATCCCTGGAGTGTCGTGATGAAACAACTATCACAGTTTGTCCGAGGTGTTGTTGACCCGTGTTAAGTTTAACATATAGTCGTAGTACAGTGTCGGCAATCACACTGGGCGATATTTGATTATGTTCGTAGGGTTGGTTCAAATTACAAACACCAAATATAAGATGAGTAGAGTTGATATCGATAAACAGGGGCTGTGAGGAGTGTTTAAGCATTTCTATTAGAAGTATATAAATGTACAATATATAAAATATGTGTTAAAACAGTTGAAGTAACCAAGTTGAAACTAACATTATACATTTTATAATAAGATGACTAATATGTAAATACTTCATTCTGATGTACAAGTTTGATTTTATATAATTTCATACCAAAAAGTTTACGAAATAACGGATATATACGATTGGTTCAAATATGTATTTAACTTGTTAATTTAACTTGATGATGAGCGTAATGTACGATTGTTTGTTTGTTGATTGTTAAATAAATTTACCGGCTCATTGGCTTATTTAGTTGAGGTCAATTTTTTTAAACTTAAAAAAGTTTTTAAGTATATCCTAACTGTAGACATCGACAAATGGGTTATTAAAAAGAACAGTTACATAAATGAATAATTCGTAACGTAATAAATATAAATTAAATTAAGTCGAAAAAGGTACCTACGTGTGGTTGTACACGACGCTCTTCATCAGTATTCATCAGATAATGTAAGCAACACAGCGCGGTGATTGAGGGACGATACAGGAGTTGAACTCGTGACGAAATAAGGATCTCGCTACGTACGAAGTGTTAAACTTGCAAAGTGAATCAATCCATTTGTGCTCAGTACATTGTTTAATTCTAATGTTCGTGTTTTTGTATAGAAGAGACACATATTGCACTTATCAAATAGATTGGAACGTACAAACTTGACTGCTTCATTAGTCCAGACATAATGTCCTTATTTATTAGTATAAAGTAAAGTAACAAAAAGGAGGTCTGATTTTCATTGATAGATATTCAAGTTTCAGCATTTTGTAACGGGACTTACTTACTACTGTTAAAAACATAATTATAATGATTCATATTTAACGAAAGAAATTAGCAGTAATTAGTAACTTAATGTCTCTATAGAAATAAGTAATCTAGTGACTCGAAACGATAGAGCTAATTGGTATGTTTATCGGATAAACATTAAATTTGTATTAATCGTGCTGTTGAGATGAACGCAAGTGCCTGATTACAAGCTTTCGTTATCCGCATTTAACGGCTTTTTGCGATATTAAACTCACCGAGTTTATGCTACAAGTAATATTATAAGACTTTATTGTTGTGCTCAAACGAGATTTTTTACGACATACGCCACGTTATTTATTTTATTTCGCGGCCAGTTTTATTAATGCACTCTATTTTATGTTACTATTATTTGCGTTTTCAAGGATTGTTAGAACACTAAAATATTTAGTTTAAAAAATATGTAAACTGAGTCATTTAAATGTGTAACTACTATGTAGCATGTTTTAGTAATGTGGTATGTAGATACTGGGATTTTTTGTTTAGGACCAGCATAACTTCTATGAATGATTTATAGCATTCCTTTAGACTTCGTTCATGGTTGAACGGTATTAAAATACGAAACTGAACATTGCTTGTTTATGATTTAATTTTATCTCTTTAAATAACTCTAGCCAACTCTTACTGCTGTTGCATTCAATACGTATAAGAAAAGAAATTTCTCAAAATCAATTATACTAAGAAGGGCTAAGGGCAACAGAAATATATAAAAAAATAACTTTTCTCATTTCAGTGGAATATCAATTTCGCGTTTCACTAACACGACGGCCTCGAGGCAGGGCTGCCAACTTAATAGAAAGTCACGCTAAAAAGCTCAAAAAAAAAACATTCACTTTAGGAATGCAATAGATGAATGATTTTCTTATTTTTGTTGAATATAAAATAGCCTTTCCTTAAACAATAAAATTTCGCTACGTTAAAGTCAATTAACCATCTTTAACCATTTGTTTTCAAAAAGGTATAACGCTTGATTCTACCAAATGGTGGCTAGTTTCTGGTTGATTGAAATGGGGTAGTTCTGAAACTGTCTGTCGAGTCAGCAGCCCTATCCGAAGACAGCTAGAGCCCTGTAAATATATATTATTTCGGAAATAAACCGCTGTCGGTTGCCACGATAAGATTATGTAAATGTCGTGACGGATTTTGCTTTAGGTAAAAAAGGCGTCTGATTTTTGCTCGGATGTCCATTTATCTAAAATGGAACAAACATATTACATTCCGAGTTTACTGGTATGAAAAATAGATGGCATGTTTCAGGTCTTCATGAAAATAGCTGAAACCAGACAAGCAGCTCTGTTATTGCATTTTATCAGGAAGGCATATAAACAATAATGTGACAACATGAAAAATGCCAATGTCTTTTCCGTTATTGAAAGAACTTTTTAATGGTAGTCTCAGACACTATGTCCAATTGCGCTTTTGAATTCTGCGCAAGTCCTTATATCAATTGCTTTTTATACATGGGAAATATATAACGAGATATAAAATAAAATTTCTTCACTGGTACAGCGAGTGATAATTGATATCAAAACGAATATATATTTTGTAAAGTCAGTGGTGCCAGGTAGTCGAATCCTAGAACTTTGGGAAAGAAGGCTGAAAATCTAGGCCACTAAATTCATAACAGACAAATTGGGAAAAAATTCTTGAACAACCAAAAATATTATATCTATGATGCTCATTCATATTGACTGAATCTACTGTTTAATATGCCTTATAATTTTTAACCAGTGTGAAAATTAGACGGCTGAAGCATGAATTGAACAGTATGAGCTCAGTGCAAATTAATGAACTCAATTGCTACTTCCTTTGAACTTAGATCCTCGGCTTATGCAAGAGTCCCGTAGCGACGTTAAATGTATGCGAACTGTTTCAGAACAAGGCAACCGTTCATTGGCTGTCTGGTAGATCGAGGTTCTGATCCATTGGCGAAATAAATCGCTGGATCACAGCAACCCACTAATGGGCTTATTTTATTAAGTTTTAAAATCAGCGTTTTCTCCGTCTCGCTTGTCTACGTCTATGTATGAGTTGTAAATTCATGATGTAAAACCTCGACAATGGATCGAGTCGGGCGTAGAGATCAAATAAAGCGTTCAATGTGTGCGTTTTGTCGACATCGATGAATGAAACATGAGCGCAATTAGATTCTACACGAATGGAGTCGAATTGATCTCTGTAGTCACGTATCACTGAAATCTCACACATTGGCCAAATAATGCTATTCTTTATCTGTTAACGCCTATTAACGACCGATAGCTAAACCAGAGGTCGTGGGTTCGATTTCCATCCAGCACAAACATTTATGTGTATGACCACATTTGCTTGTTCCGTCTGGGTGTCTCACTGGCATTTATTACTTATTTTGGAATGAGATTGGTATGGTTATTATTGAATACTAAACAATATAGTTTTAAATATTCATAAAATAATCTACATATAAATATCATAAAATATTCATAAAAACCTATCACATACACGTGTTTCAATCAATTTTTCAAGTAAATACAGAAAATAAATATTCTAAAATCATTGAAATATTCAACAAATTTTAATTGTAAAGCACTTCACTGTAGTACTGTAGTGCTTCGGCCGGGTGCATAAGCCGAAGTTCAGTAAGGTCGTCGACCCTGCATTCTTCCTGCACTATTCCGAGGCAGTATTAAAAATAATATAATACTAAATTAATCTACTAAAGAGTTTACAGATCCATTGAAAATATTTCATTTATTTAAACATTTCTTGTAACTGTCGCTTTCTTGTAATGTTAATTTAAAAAAATATGTATTATCTACGGTATATTAAAGTATGGTTATTAATATTTGCAATATTCAAAATGAATAAATAGTAAATTTAGGTCACGACTAAAAGATAAGATATAGAAACCTAGCTTCATTGTATATGATGTGATTTTGTAGGTAATTTTTATTGCTAAATTGATTGTGTGCAAAAAGAAATTTTAATGATTTCAGTCGTAAAGCTTGTTTGCAATATTTTGTCCGAAAATTGTGATAGCAAGCGGTGGACAGGTCAACAATTTGTTATTCTATTTTGAAATCGTGAAACGTCTCTTCGAGATCACAATTCAGATAAAATAAAATGAGTTTCTTATCAATCGTAACAAGATTTTGTTAAAACCACAGAATTGAATAAATAATTATTTGTTTTGTAAAATTTTATTAACACGATTCTGCTTCATATCGTTCTATTGACGTTATAGGGTTGAAATAAATTATGTATATTATAAATTATTTTCTGTGTATTTAGGACAATGGTTATGTTAGATAGAAGAAGTATACAGCTGTAAACGCCAGTTGCTGCAAAGTACTTTTCGCTTTAAATACGCTTAAAATTTCGCTTAAATTTTCGAATAGCGAGTAAACCCGTATTATTAATCACAAAGTACCCACTTTATTTGTGTAAGTATCTTAGTTAAAGAAGACTACCTATATTAGTCTCAAAACGCTAGGTCTCCGATCAGAAATACCTGATCCTATTAATTTCTATTTCAGCCAGGTCAATGTCCCGCAATCTCGTCAGCCGCGCCTTTCCGCAGTGCGAATTTTTTAAAAGTTTCATTGACTGAAATGCTGGTGCAGTGCGATTTTATTAAGTTCCTTTGTCCGTTACATCATTAGCACTATAGTACCTGCCACATATATAACGAAATATGCATATAATGAAAGCGTCGTAAAGAAAAGAAAAAATACACTATAACGAGCTTTTGCCCGCGGCTTCGCTCGCGTTAACAACTTTCATCCCCTATTCTATCCCCTTGCTGGTAGAATTGATCAAAATCCTTTCTTAGCTGATGCCTACGTCATAGTATCTACCTGCATGCCAAATTTCAGCCCGATCCGTCCAGTGGTTTGGGCTGTGCGGTGATAGATCACTATGTCAGTCAGTCACCTTTGAGTTATATATATTTAGATACGTTTGAGTATACCTATACTAGAAAGGCGCTAACATCTACCTAGATGTAGCGCCTTTTTGTCTTTGAACGTTAAAAAATTGGCGGAATAATTATAAATGCGACCGTTTCACAATAAACAGTTGCGTGTTAAAAGTTCCGTTTTGTCTTCCAGATGTCCCCTGCAGCTAAGTTACACTACAACTTTACAGACACCACTGTTCCTCTGTTCGCTCTCTTTGTCTCTATTTCGACTTGTTCTGGATTTTGTATTATTTAAAATTAATTATTAAGTTTAAATAATACAATATTGTCATTATAATCGTAATCGAAATCAATCAGCTGTTTTATTGTTTCATCGCACGGTCAGGCCAAAATTTGCCGTTAGGAAAGTACAGCAAGGCAAAATTCGTTCTCCGTGTACAGATTTCTTTACAATCCGTTACTGCATCGTCTTAACAGATTACACTCATTTTTAGTATTTTGTAAAATTAAAGATATGTGCCCAAATTTGAACCTTAAGCCGCCAGAACGCTGAAAACAAAACTAATCAGGCTATCAGTGCAGTGCATTTATTTACACAAATTATTCAAGCACCGCTCCCGAAAATAGAAGCGAATGAAACAATATTTGTGTTAGCGGACGTCACCGCACACATGATATTTCCTAAATAAACAAACAATACGCCCAGGCTAGGCGTAGGACGCAACAGTTTGCCTACGCTTCCCAAAGTTTAGTATCGATTGGGGTAAGTTGACTTTGATGCTTAGTGGTTTCCGCGCCTTTGACGTAAAGTGTAATGATAGTACTTAGGATAGAAAGATTTGGTTCTATTGATATTTTAAAAAACTCATCGTTAATTAATCCATTGAACCTATAAGTCTCGAATATATCGTATAATTATCAACATTAGCAACTATAGTACGAAACTATACTGCTATACTATATAACTATAGTATCTTTCAACGTAATATTATAATATAATTTCTAATATTAGATAAAAGCAAATTTCAAGGTTTATTATATACCTCGCTCTCACTAACATAGGTATATGCTCTTAAGTGTTAATTAAGAGCTCACATTAACATTTTAATATATAAACTATATTCAGACCTAATCCGCCCGAAAGGGACTAAAATGTGTCTAATAAATTTATTAGAAACATTTTAGTGGCACTCTAAAACGTAATTGAAGTTGCGGTAAATCGTGCTCCATAACAAACGGGGCTAATAAGTAAAGTGTAATTTGTAAAAGATTATTGCCAGAGGGAAATTGAATTTTCAAACGAGGGTTACAGAAATCTATAGGGCTGGTTACTCGCCAACTACGCATGAAACAACCTTTTTTGGTGATTTCCCGCGGGATCCCGCGCGATGCTGAATGTGCCGAGTGTTAGATTATATGTGCTTCAGACGCTTTTGTCATCTAATACAAATTAAATCTTCTCCAAATAGGCACGCGCGCTTTAATTACTTGGTTATGCCTTTTATTACCTTTTATTTTATAATTACTAACTATTATCAAACGTTTCTTAACTAACATTAAAAATACTATTTACGTAATAATGAATTACAGTATGAATACCTACAATTGAAATATACCGTAGTCACAGAGAGCTGGAAACAGTAAAAAACCATTGCAATAAATCTAACATGAGAAGGTTAGATTAGATTACATAAGAACACCTTATAATAACGATAATGGCAACTGAAATAAAACTGACTAAAAAGTATTCTTTTTAAGCTTCCTAATGACTGTGATATAAATTTAAAACTATCATAAAGTGTAGTAAATAAACGTAAACTGACTTATAAAACTGAGTCCCGCAAGTACCATAGTAACGTTGTGAAAATAAAAACAGCAGTAAGCAAGTGAACGCCGACTGGCGTATTTCCTTTTCTAAAATGTTTTGAAGTCACCGTCACGCCAGTTGGCCTGCCGTCGCGAATTGCAGCCAAGTTACTATCTAGGTAATTAAAAAAATCGCATCCTAACTTTTACACCAATTAACTACTGCATCTACATTGCCTGTGTTATGACGGTAAAAGTTGAACTCAATTAGCGGTTGAGGTCATAATATCAAAGTTTGTTAATTAGCAGGTATGTCACTTATATTTTTCATGACATATTTTAGAGTAGTTTATTGTTGTATTACCTAGAATTTATTATTAACGTCATAATAATAATAATAATTATTACATTAATAATAAACAATAAATGTACAGGTCACGCGTAGGAAGTTGAGAAATCCATAGACCACATGAGTGTTTGTTTTCAGTGTGTGTTTACTAAATTTCATTGAATAAAATTCGAGTCTGAAGTAATCATTCCAGAGTATATTTACTACACTTTTACAATAAATGTCCCTTTCTCTTTTCGTCTCTAAGTTTAGAAGAAATTGTTGAAAATCAAAAAAATGAGCTCTTTAAATTTCAGACCCCTAGATTTAAAAGTTTGCTGCTTAAAACTTTTCTAAATGTCAACAACAGTGCTGTTATAAAAGAATTTCAAGTGTGATACTTGGATATCTGGTAAATTCCTGTTTTTTTTTAAACATTAAATTTGCGTCGTAAGCAGAAAAGCAAATCAAACAATTCACAGTCTCTATCTATTTACATACAGATACAAAAAGTTTGCAAATTTTTAACCGACTTCAAAAAAAGGAGGAGGTTCTCAATTTGTCTGTTTTTTTTTTCTTTTGCGTTGTATTTAACCTATTAGGAGGTATGCAAGAATTATTATTTAACAGAAGTACATTAAATAAAACAGTTCATAAATAGAAAAGGAAAAATTTTTAGAAAAGGACACAAAATTGTGTGTAGCAAGTATCTAACATTGTCTAACATCAGAATAAAACTTACCTCCAGCTGTAAGATTAATTTATTTCATGACTCCCATTCGTAAACATCCCACGTATTTAACGTGTCTCGCCTCGCAATATCTTCGTTATTGTCCATAATGAAATGTTGGACACTAATTAATTTTGCTCCGCCGCAAAATTGACCTATGTCAACCTAATCCACATCAAAATGACTTAACTTTGCCCCAACCCCATTCTAGTCCTAGCTCTTTCCGTTGGTAATAAAGTCGAAAGTTCTATAGCGTAGAGATTTAATTCGGTTACATTGTTAGAATATTAGGGCTCGGTTACAATAGTTACATAAGTAAGACAACAATAAGGTCGGCGCGTCCGCTGCCGTTTCAGTTTCCAACGCGAAATGAACTGTATGACGGGATTTCATTACACGACGGGAAATTGTAGAAAGTCAGTGTGATGGATGACAAATGACGTTCGTGTAGCTTAAGCTTAACGGCAATCGTGCTGCTGTCATTTCTACAATACTGTCGGTATAAGTCTGATTTCTCCATATTTGTTAAGCACGGATTGTGTTTATATATATGTATGTAACTCGAATTCCAAACTGTTGCTAAGGCCCCGAACGTTTTCTAGAATAACCAAGGGAATTGCTTGCTTTAATCTTTATCTACTAACTAAACTTTACTCGTTAAATATTTTGGATACACTCGAGACTTTAAAGAAACATTAGGTACTTAAAGTAATATCGAAAAAGCTCTTTACCCAGAGTACAGTTTAATTAGCGTTTACCAAGTATTCTCTTCAGTACAGTAAATTGACAGAGCAAGCATTTCAGAACGTTGAACCCTCGGGCTGACGAAATGCACTCGGGTTTGTTAATAGAAGGGTGTTTTGTATCTGTCGTGTAACTTTGAACCGTGTTGTGTGTAATTAGAGTTTACATGACGCCGGGAATTAGTTGACGCCGCTCGGGCGCACCGGTACTTAGGATGGCGCGACATTGCATATCGAGAGACGCCACTATCGTATTTATATGTGCAAGTTGCTATAAACACGCATTAGGCACTAAAGTGTTATTGCAATGCTTTATACATATAAAAATTTAAAAGTAATATTTTTTTTTTTACATCAGAGCAAATTAATTTCAGGACAACTTTCAAGGCTTAGTTTTAGGCTTGTATTCAGTGTATATATGTAAAGCAGTGATAGCCTAGTGGTTTGAAATTCAGTCTCCCACTCCGGGGAG
>DWDX01004476.1:0-11649 GCA_018245675.1 Agara michaeli | reverse complement strand
ACCCGGGATTTGAACCCAGGACCTCCCGATCGGCAGTCGCGCTAGCAACCGCCCGACCAACGAGGCAGTCAATGTTAATTGTTTTATTACTTATTTAACATTATTCGTGTCTAATGCTTTTTAGAAAGTAGCTAATAATCTTAAATTCAAGAATGATTACATTTTTAATTTGCAAATTGGGACATATAAATGCAATTAACATTAGTCCAATATTACCTGATATAATCCTATTACAAATTAAAACTGTAGTTACCTCTGTATAAAGGTCTGAAATATGTATTAATGATAATTTTAACATAATTTATTGAATTCAATCGACATTATAATTACTTAAAGGACGAAAATAGTCCTGTTTACATTTTCCATCGCACATCGTTTTCGGAAAATTTACATGGTCGATATCTCGTTGAATCAATTAATTGGTTGGAAGGTGTAATTTGACAAGCTTGGAACTTGCCTACGTCGTTATTATCGCAAAGGATATAAGGCTATCGGCAGCAAGCAATTATGCGACCGCTTCAGCGATCATACCAACCGGATTGTTGGTTTATAATCTGTCCTTATTTTTTTTATAACCTGTATTTAATTTGAATATGGAATCCGCAGATTATTTACAGCTCGATAATTCTGTCTTAAAGATTAAAGTTTCACAGAAAAGTTAAATAAAGCTGGACAAATTTGAGCAGTCGTAGGTACCGCTGTCATTTGATAAATAAGAAAATTGATAATAGTTACATATTCCAGACTGTTTGCTACTGTCTTCACATAAAAAACAACTTGCGAACGAAATTAAAACTTTGATCACGCTACGAAATAGTAATAGCATCCCAACATGCTAAAGGTGGTTTTATTGCTCAAGCGCCAACATCTTCCAGCCATTGTGTAGGTACCTATGCATGTAAGAAAATCTTATAATTATAAATGAAATATTTTTTAAATATAGGTTTTTTGTAGTTAAGTAAATTTTAAAATTTAACTCTATAGTTATTGAAAATTTAAGTTAAAATTTAAGTCTATTGGTGTTAACTGAGTTTTAAAATTTAACTATATCGTTGTTAAGTGGCCTAAATAGTTTGAAGTACCAGGCTGTGTATTGGTCCGCGTTATTGTGCACGGGCATCTCTCAAGATATGGAGAAACGTGTGTTGTTAGCGGCGGGACTTTTGTCTTGTTTGTTATTAACAACAATGAGGCGGCCGCGATATGCAGGGCAATGCATATGTAAGTCCAGGAGATAGTTTACATGACCGAATATTATTTTCTTACACAAGCTACGTATCTTATACATTGATTTAGATTGGTAACGATTATAATTATTACCGAGAAACGGTGGCTTAATGTTATGTATTATGATAGTACAAAACTATGTAAACGTAGTCGTTTTCGCTTTTAATGGTTTCATTTCTTTTTATTTAAGAACTAAGTATAGTGTCGTTATAATATAAAATGGAATTGTTAAGTTGGTTTAATGTTGTTTCTCATAGTTTTCTCGCAGCCCTGCCAGCTGTATATCGTTCGGCCGTGTAGCGGGAGTGATTAGCCGAGCGCAGCCCTGTAATCACGCCTCTGTTGCCCGAGCGTCTGCGCCGACACATCCCCCACCCCCCCGCGCCCGCACGCAGCCGCCCCAGGGCGAATATCTCCAGAGCAAACACGAAAAAAAACACTCAAAACCTTCGCCGCTCCGTGCGTACACTGTTAACGACCCAGCCAGTGGGGCAAGCGAGCTACGATCGAATTCGAAAATCGAATAATGTACTACCAAACTCAAGCCGTGCTTAGTGCCTATATTCATTTTCTTGGATTCATCAACAAATTTTATGAGGTTACATTAAAAAATATCAATCGATTAATATGTATGTAACCTCTACATTAACTTTCGCCTTAGTTACTTATTGAAATTTTTGTAAAACACCACTCATACCTTTACAGTTTGGTGGCAATTACTTGACGTTTTTTTTTTGCGATATATATATATATATATTTTACCACTTACAATACGCATTCGATAATCTTCCACGCTTATCTCACTGTTCTCGATGCTGTGTGGGAAGATTTAGCGAATTTGAATTTCGATTGCCAGAGGTCCAACGGTCCATCCATCACGTGAATTGATGGATTTGGGGCCAAAAAGACACGAACGAGTTCGCGGTATGAAAGCGGGGATTTCATGAACTAACAGGATTCTAAGTAAAATATGCTTTTATATACTCCTATTGTTTTCTCAGGCTCTGTTATGAGTTGAAGGTTAAGTGCCCTTGTATAATAATATAGTGGCGCATTAATAAGAGCTTTTTTTAATTATATCGAAGTATATTAACACGCTAGGAAGTATAAAGTTACGTATTGTTGTACACCTGATTGTTTTAAAGCTTAACTGCAAACATAGTTTTTCATTGTGTCTTCGGGACTTTTGAAGTAAAAATATTAAAATATATTCAATGTCGTATGTATAGCTCAACAGGTATAGTTATTATTAACGCTTTCCGTTGTACCTACAACTACCTTATTCTAAAGATGCGTCTTAAAAAGCTTTGGAACCCAATTCAATTCGTAAACTGACTTAATTAAAAAAAATTAACGATTGAATTCGGAGAGCCGGATTCACGTTGTCTTTTATGATGTATCAAACAAATGACAATATAAAAACTACGGTCACAATTACTTATGGACCTGAACGCACTTTAACTTCGAAAATAATATAATAATTGGTAAGTCCAATTTAAATTCGAAAGATCTAATTACGAATAGGGTTTGTACAATCATGCAGTTATTAACTTTTCTACATTGTATTGAAAAAATGTTGAGTATATCTTGATTTATTTCTTTCTAACGTGCTTGCATTACTCAGATGAGGAGAGACTTCAGTATAACTACGTAATGTGTACGGAGGCGCCAAGTCGTCTTCGTGTATCGTACAACAACAACATGTATCGTTTTGTGCTCCGAGCAGCGTTGATACTCCTTTTATATATTTAGATAGTTAAAATACGACAATAGAGTTCATTGTTGGCCAAAATGGTATATAAGTAGCTGTTATTGTTGCATTGTAAACTATAAATTGCATACAATAAGCGTCAAAAAACATTGTTAAGTGGATAAACATTCATTGATAATGTCGTTTTCGTCTTTTTTTAAGACTATTCAAATGATTTTTATTACAAATGCTATATTTATTGGTTATTATTGACATGTCTTGTAAGTACATTTTCTTTGCCAAGGCTTATGAAGCTCTATTGAAGCATAAATTATATAGCGCAAAAATATGCGAATGAACACACAAATTATTAGGCAAGGATAATCGGAACTGACGACTCTAGGTAGAGAAATATCTTCTAATCATCATTAGCACATTACCAAAAAAAACCACTGAACTAAATGATAGTTCACTAATTTTCTTAGCGGAATTGTGCAAATATTCGCAAATAACCGCAAATCGTTTGTCCCATTGTTAACGCGGATACAATGATGACGTGTCCCTTTGTAACGCCGCGGGGTGCTAAATCCACAGGTGACTCAAATGGTCTCTATTTCAACACAATGCTGGCACAATGAGACCCGAAGTCATTAGGTTTTGCTTGCGATATGTAGAGTCCATATGAAGTGTGTCAGGAGAAAGTCTGGCCGACAGAAGACAGTGCCCGAAAATTTAAATAACTTAAAAACTACTAGATTTGTTCTCGATATGTCCTTTCCATTCCTAGGTCTGCTTGAAAATATCACAATAAGAGATAAGCAGAACCTATGTACAAAATTTCGTATGTATATTTTATTGGTAATTTTTGCAGTGTATCTATTAAATAAAATAAATAAGTATTTTATTAAAAAACACTAATATTATTAAAACTTTAATTGGCTTATAACTTTTATTTTTAATAGAAATAGCAAATGGCCACGAGGTCACAGATTCATCATGTTAATGTGATAGCCTTGTGGTTTAGAATTAAGTCACCCTCTCCGAGGGTCTGGGGTTAAAATCGGGGTATAACCGTTGACTTTATAGAGTCACAAGGGCTACGTGAATATTATGGAATATCTCTCCCCATAACAGTCAAGGAAAATACATATAATGATGAAACCTGCGGTAAACCTGAGGTAATATATGTGAGTCTCCCAATACACGGCCTTAAACCTGTCTTAAATATCATACTTAATAGTATCTCGAAATGAAATAATTACCATTAATAAAATTAATATCAGTTCTATTTGACACGGACAATATACCTATATACTGTATGTATATATTTTTTAAATTCTCCTTTACTCAGTGTTGGATTCGGGTGTTCTCTCGTAATGTTTAAATTCACAGTTCAGCACGGTGAACAAGTATTGATTGGCAAATATATTTTGACTTCGTAACCAATGGACATTATTTTATTGAATTTGTTTATCTACTTATGAGTGCTAATAGTATCTTTTCATACGAGATAGAATGCTTCATTCGTCAATGTTACATTAAATAAATGTTTTTCATAACATATTAATTAAAACGTACATTTATTTTATTACCTGGCTTAATAAATCTGTATTATAACACTTATATATAGTGTGCTATTATGTTACATATTAATATTTATTATATTTATTGTCGATATTTGATTTATGCGTGTATTTTAATTAAGTATTTTTAAATCAGAGTATTAAGTATAATATTTACATATTTATACAAAGAGTTTCCTTTAGCTCATTTTCTTGTTTTAATTATATATACTTAGCCATAAATATGTCGGAGCCAATTAGATGTTATACTCTTTTATAATCGTAAAAGCCGACCAGCAATGAATACATACATATATTAATAGTAATATTGTTAACATGAAGTTAGGCAAAACAAATTAAACGTTTTATTAATGTCCAATCATAATATAGGCTAATCAATATTCACAAATCAGTTGGAATATGGTTCCAAATAACATAATATTGTTAGGAAATGGCAGGGCGCTTGCTAGCACATATATTTTTAACTAAGTTCCTAACGATCATAATTTTCCCGTCCTGCTCCTGCATGTTCTTATCTTATCGTGTTCGTGTTTAAGGCAGTCCTATTTTAGTAAAAGTAGAAGCAATTCACGTTTAAAATACACTACGTGTAGTAGTAGGTTTATTGGTTTTATTGGTAGGTTTATTTATTTAGGTAGGTTTATTTATTTTATTGGTTTTAACGACCTTGAAAGTGAAGTAAAATTAGCTAAACATGTCAAAGACATAATTAGTAGGTATTGAAGTAAAACAAATATAAATACGTTTACATTTATAAATACTTTTTAGATAAACAAGTCTAGGAAAGGTGAAGACCTATTTTGTTTCGTATCGATGCCAACGACAAACATATTATGATTGACGATGGAATGACGAACTTCCTGTTATGAACGTGCTACATAAAACTCATAACATTAACTGGTTACGTCATAATCTCATGTGCGAGCCATAAATTTCGGATTTATTTACGAGTTTTACTACAAGTATGAATCGTAATTAGTACAGAATATCTGCATAATTGTTTAAAGTCCCACTGGAAACGTTAATAAATTTGCTTATTAAGCACAATTATACTATAATATTTATAACTCAATAATTATTTAACATTTATATTAGCTACATTTTGAAATTGTTTGACACATATATCTACTCTTTTGTGAGCTTTAAAGTGTCATTAATATAGGTTCAATTAACATTGATTAACAACAACAATATTAACCTTTATTTTCAAGATCGTAACATGTTCAGACCATTTCTGTACCAGGCTCGAAGGACTGTGGAATGCAAATGATTATCTATCTGGCCCTTTTTAATTTCTTAATTATCAAAAACTCATCAAAACA
The DNA here is from genome assembly GCA_018245675.1 of Agara michaeli. NCBI lineage: Eukaryota > Metazoa > Arthropoda > Insecta > Lepidoptera > Hesperiidae > Agara > Agara michaeli. The sequence continues at coordinate 5,827 of DWDX01004476.1, read as the reverse complement.
CACATCTAAATAATTAAACGCAGGGGCATACACTTGTCTGTTGTTTTATTTCTGTATACGTTATTAAATACCTACATAAGAGTGGTAATATAGCAGAAGATTCTAAGGATGGAATTAAAACGTTTTTAGTAATGAGGAATGTATGTATTTGTGTCTTAAAACCTATTCTATGCAACGTGTAGCTCATGTTTCAGACACATAATTGACTATTCCGTAGGCTCTTGCTTTTCTTGTATAGCATATCTGTGGGAAGTCAGCGTGGTTTACATTGTATGACTTTTAATACATAGCGTTGAACTCTTTCTAATACAATAAAACTAGTTTGAAGCGCGCAGCCCCAGACCCCAATACGATATATCAAGACTGATTCACATAAGGATATATAAGCCAATTTTAATAGGTCTAAGGGAGCCGAGCGTAGTAAAGATTTCATTATGTGTATTAACATTCTCAAGCGAGTTGTCAAATAGTTCTTTGTTTTTTGCTGACTTTAAATTATTTTTCTACGTCCAGTACCTATTTTATCAAATTATTTTAAATTTCAAATTCAATCGACTGAGGTAAAGTCCAAAGCTAGCAGCTGCATGAAATCACTTATTGTTAAAACAAATCGAATGTCCGATAACGTCCACGGCGATATGAACGTTACATTGGAGCATCTGTGATGCGAGTGCCCCAATCGTTTATTTATTTTCCCTGGCGTGTGTGACCGGACAACGCCGCCCATTTTACGATACTGCATCTGCCACATTTCACGCTTGCCTTTTCCAATTTTCCATCCGCTCTTTCTTATGTCGCCATAAAAGTTGATGTTTTCAAAGAGATCTGTATTCGCCGCAATGCCCATACTCCCTGTCATTGGTCATGCCGTCTGCATTCTCGGGGTAACTGTTTTCGTTGGATTCCAAGCAATAAACGTTTTTATGGGCTCGTCGTGTGAGTTGACAGTTCCACGTCCAGCGATTGCCTTTCGCGTCGTGAGCTCTCACGTGGAGTATGCGACATGCGTCGTCCCAGTGCGTCACGCGTAACTGAGCGTTGAACAGTTCTATTGAGGTGCTTATTAAAATATTTGTTGTTCGGATGTTATTTATTTGTATATGTTGAGGAGCTTTGTGGCGTGCCGACAGACGTTCCGTGATGTAGGTGGCAAGGTGTTGCCGACCGTGCGTGCCCGCCTTTGTGGAGACTGTGACCAATCGTCTTCTGTGTGATATTAACATCGCCAATTTTACTTTATTCTCTTTCATACTGTAACAGTTTCGGACATTGTTATGCGGAACTCAAATATCTTCTTGTTTATTTAAAGATTTAAATGTGAATTACAGATATCTAACTACGTATGTATCTGTGTAAATGTTTCAAGTTGTAAACACTTAGGTATTTGCTTCCTTATCGCACATTTTCGAGGTTGCTTTGAGACATTCGTTACTTTTATAACTTAAGCTAAAGTATAACAGCAGATGTTTAGGTTTTAATGTATTTACACAAAACCTGTTTGCCTTGGTTAAATAATCTTCAAATAATATATTGATATTTCGACTTTTTTAAATAATCGCAAATTAAAAACTAAAAATAAAACATTAATTTCAAGGTAGATAGATACTACCTTACATTGTATTAAAAGCTATAATGGCTCTAGACGTAATTCAATACAAATTATTGTGAGTCAATGCCAGATGCGAGGGATAATAAATGAATCAATTAAATAGAATCGATTAGGAGCCCTGAAGCAGTCGACTCCTGCGCCAACTCCTCGCCACATAGAACGAATCGACTCAATTATTACGGAGCCGAGAAGAAAGATTAAATTGGGCATCGGCTCGATGCATTCAAACGGCGAGACTGTTAAAAACATTATGAGCCATACCATTTTTATCTCCCCGCATGTCTAAACAGAGGTGTTCGATTCCCGCAGACGCACCGGCGCAGTGGGAACGGGACGACGCTAGCCGCGGGAAAAGGACGCCGCCACTCGACCGGCCGTCAGAGGTCGAATATAAATGTGGAATGTTTATGGCTCTACCGTTTTATTTTATTCGCCGCACGGTAAAGCATTAAATATTGTTTCAATTGAAAGCGGGCAGATCAGACGGTGGTGTCTAATGAAGAGTAGATGAATAATATCGGACATTTGATTGAGTTCGATTTGCAACCGTGTCTATGCGCCGATATGTGAGGGGACTCAACTACTTGTGTTACGGTTCCGATATAGATCTACGTGCCGTATCTACTCCGCTTAAGTGAACATAAATAAAGATTAGATCGAGCGATAAATATATTTTTTGCTACCAAAGTAACTCATGATCTTTCAGTGATGTTGCCGTGATTGCAACTGTGATCACTATCAGTGTAAAGTCGTCTAAATAATTAGTTAACTTGTAAAGCTTTTAATTTTTTGGTGTGCGGACGTGTTAAAAATGGTAATGTAACTGCAGTCTCATCTAGTATCATCGACGAATATCTATTTAAGGCTTCTGCGCAATACACTATTGCGTATACTATGTAACGTTTGCAGTTTGGCCTCCATGTTATATAACTTGTTATAGTATGTCTTAAATCCTTTAATGTTTCTAATATCCATATAGTTTTATATTACTAGGAACATAGAATACATACCTAGATAGGTACTAATAGTTTTGAGCGACTAAAGTAAAAAGTCATGCATATCTCACTTGACGGGGTTATCAACTCCCGACCTCCAGACACTTGGGCTGAAATCCATGCCTACAGGCTATTGATTGTTACATACTTAGTTAGCCATTTTAGATTTGTTATGGGTTCTAAGACGTAGGACTATATTGCATAGTGTTTTATAATGATTGATTAAAAACCGCTTATTTGATCTTGCTTAGAAATCTGCAAGGTGTAGACTATTTGCATTGCGGCAAGATTGACAGCATGTCGCAATGATGCTGACATATGCTCTGCTTTTTAAGCTCGACGGCTATCAAGGTTTCACTTAGATTGTCTCCAAAACCTAATGAACTTCATATGCAGTGCGGAAAAGTCTTTCAAAAAATATTTCCCTTTGAAAAGGCCGTTGTAAGTAAGTCTTAAAAAACATTCTATTCATGAAAATAAATAAGAAGATTGGACAAATACTATTGGTAGGCACGCCGGTTTCGAGTCCAATAAGAAATAATTTTATTTGTACACACAACGGTACTCGAGTTGCATTTCTTAGGACGGTGGAGTGTGTCGGCGTGCTGGCGACCGCCCGCGCACAAAGCCATTGTCGCCACCGGCCCTTTCATCGCATTGCTCGTACTCGGCAGTATTGTCGCGCGATTAGTCGCGGCTGCGGCCACATTTGTGATGTTGTGACACTCCAGTGTCCGTGGAACACACGCGCCGACACAGACGCCGCTGTTTGCATTGTGCTACGTGCCGTGACATATCGTATGCGCGGTGCCGGTGACTTATGTTTCATGGAGGCAGCTTTGTGTATGAGATGCAAGGAACCCATTAACAATTACACAACACCTAGGCATTATGCCCATTGTCTGTTATGTAAAGATGGATCAAATGACAATGCTTCAGAGTGAGTGGTGCAAAACCAGTGCTCATGGATTACCTACATATATAGGAATTTGTAGTTGAACTATATACTGCCAATGGAAAAAAATACTTCATAAGAACTAACAGAGACCATACCATGTAAAATACAAAGGACATGGAAGACTAGACCCATTCGTGCATGACTGTAGTTTGAGCTAGAGCGTTTGCTGTCCTGTGAAGAAAGGAGACAGTGATGGCACCTCTACTCCAGGGTCTGTTTCTGTGCACTGAATTTAAAAAAGAGACAATAGGTGATTATTTTTACTTGCATATAACTAAGTTTTAATGTAGTAATTAAAGTTAATTTTAACATCGAAAATTTGTACATAATTAATGGTAAGATACGAAAAATGTTCTGTAAAATATTTATATGTTCCTACCCATGTTTGTGCAAAGATATGGTTTGTCTTTAATGACTGACACAAAATGTTCGAGTCACTGGTTGGTTACCAGTCCATATCTTTGTCGATCAGTATCGGAGGTGTAAAGCAAAGTTGGCTTGAAATCTCCCCTACTTAAGTGCAGAGAGTGCGCTGGTACAACTCAAAGCTCGTTCAGTTCAGAAATAAATTCGGACATTTCTGTTGGCTTTCAAAAGCGTCGTCATATACAAATAGTTGTAGGCAGTATGTTATCGATCTATAGTAACCTAATTACAGGCTCGATCACCTGCTCTAAGTGCTAACTTTGCAGCTTAGTAAATTATTGTACAGAAACTTAACGCTCTTGTTTTACTATACAGTGACAAATCGTGACGCCAGAGGAGAAGAAAATTTAACGAAATAATGTAGTTTCATATTTCACATGTACCTAATATTATCATGAACCAATTTTAGTTCTAATTCTGGACATGGGATTTTGCTCGGTATGAGAATAACTATAATGCAGCATTGGGCGAGAGCAGATTACGTCACTATGTCATAGGAACACAGTAAAATATACTACATATGTAGAGCAGGTTTGCAAAACGATAGTACAGCTCACCGTTTGAAAATTAGCTGCTCTAAGACAACTGTTGATTATATTATTTGTTCAAACCGGAATAGTGTGTTATACATTTTGAATACATACGTAAAATTATTTTCGAAGCTACGACACTGGTGAGTCTTGTGACCTTTATACTAGTATATTACGGTTGAATTTTGAGGGAGGAAGTTATTCACAGCCTGGTTGCCTATCGCTCGCGAACGGACAAGTACTTTAAACACTTAGGTTTTTGTTTAGCTCGCTAATATATTGTTATATTTAATTATTCACTTAAGTAGTTACAGTATGTTTACTTAGAAACCAGTTCTCTGTCACACATTGCAGTTAATTACGTTACTTCCCTGTGCCTATTATTAAGGTAAATGTTGACAATTTTTTACATTAAATGTAAAATTAATTTAATTGGTGGTTTTGTATGGAAAATAAAACCTTCTAAGGAATTGGATCGTATCTAAAATTGCCTAGAAAATAAGGAAAGAAAATTATTATTATTATATGATTACGCGGGTCCCTAACAGGGTAGGCGGAAAGAAAATACCTACTTATAGGTAGGTATCCATATACATTACTTCTTTCATAATGTAACGTTTATTAATGTGACTTTGTTATACGATAGGATAATAATTGATACCTCACAATTTTACGTGTTTTCTATACACCTTATACAGGCGTAGGTACTAGAGGCAATCATCGTAGTCTTATACTGAATATGCTAACTGTAATATTATTGCTAACATTCCTTTTCCTGCAGTCTTGTTCCCAATTATACTAATAAATTAATATTCTTAGATAGTAATTCTTAGATAATATTTATAGATACGCTAACAATTTGTGCCGTTCCTACACTACGCTGTTCCATAATGTTTTCTTGACAATGATGTTTCTATGCCCCGTAAGTGGTTACATTTCCTACATATATTGTAACATTTTTCCCTCACAAAAACAATCAACCAACCTATAATTTTTCCGTCGTCTACGTAAACGCATAATTTATAGATAGCGTGAAAGTTGTAAGAAATATGTTATCGTAAGTAGCTAATGTAGAAAATTATAGTTTTATTCATCAATGCGGGCAAAATAGATACTTTATTTAATAGCGGTGTAATCTACTTTAGCGCTTTAAGGTCCCTGTACAATTATAAGTAATGATGCGGATTATGAAGACACAAGTTTTGTTTTTGGTACGTAACATCGTAACATCTCGCCTGTAATCCCCTAAGGGGTAGGCAGAGGAGTGTAGTACACCCCCACATTTCACCAGTTACGTTTAAGTCCCACA
>DWDX01004475.1:0-11650 GCA_018245675.1 Agara michaeli | reverse complement strand
TTTAGATCATATCTTTGTGTGTACATGTTAATTGTATTGATTACGATTAATAAGATTTTGTATTTTTTAGAATACTTTCATGTTGCGCGTATTATTTCCCAACGACGATGGCTTTGATGTATTGCTACGGTTCCGGGTTTCACGTCAGCAAGACTAGGAACAAATGCGATGAGGGTCAAAGGACGAACGGAGTTCACGCACCTTGCACTAAGCCATCTCACTCTGAAATCGAGATCGTGGTAAACTTGAGGATAACAATATTTATTTTAATTGTATTATATAAAAGGCCCAATAATATCTTTACAATTACACAATTATTAAAATTACTGAGTCAATAATTAATGATTGCAAAATTAAAAGAATAATAACAACTGTCCTAATTATGAGGAGTATGTCTTCAATAAAAAAAATCAAATTAATTTAATCTATTCATACTATGTTTACATTTCATGGATTGTGCTTCTCCGATTAAATATAAAAACGCCAGGCTACTGACTTCTGTCTGGGTATTACTCGTTACGGTCTGTGAGCAAACATTTTTACAGAAGCATAAGTACCTACCAGCACTCCCGGTATTGTTTTATTCTGAAAGAGTAAATTGAATCCGTAGTTCATACTAAATACTTTGCCCCGTTGACAAACTCAATTCTGTGGCAAATGCGTTCGATGTAAAATGATTTTTCGTGTTTACTTTTTCTGTTCGGAACAATTTAAATAGTTTTGATACTTTATTTGTGATAACGGTGATAGCATTTTGACCATAATATGAATATTTCATGTTTTCTTTAAGCAAACTACGGCACCAGTAAGACCACACAGCGTGAGTACCTCGCGAACAATGGCTGCTATGTCGTTAGGATTTATCGTGATGGTAACACCAGCCACTATTCAAGAAGTTGTTGCAGCATGTACAGGATGCAAAGTATTTGTTTTCTTTGTAATATAATTCTGATTATATCAATTGCGTTTGAATTAACAACACATATTTTTTTCAGGTCCCACCTACTTTAGACTTTATAGTCACGTGGTTAGCGTTGAGCAATAGTTTCTGGAATCCATTTCTTTATTGGCTATTAAACAGTCACTTCAGAAGAATCAGCCATGAACTATTACAATATTACGTAAGCAATTGCTCATGTACACTCATTGGTTTACTGTTTTTACCGCTGAAAGAATGTACAATATTATATACATGAAAGTAAAGAGGACACTAATGAAAACGTTAAGTGTTACAAATATATACATGCGTTACTTTTCAGGTTTGTTGTCGCAGATCTAAGTCTTATCCAGGCTATGAAAAGCCAACCGGTTGTTGTGGCTCACCTATAGCATCTGATTTGCATTCGAAGGGTGAATTCGAAGGCCTTGGAGAGAAATATTGGGGAGAAATATTGGAACGAACCGTTTCTTCCACTTCACTCCATGCTATCCAAAAAGCCTGTCACAGAGATCCTCTTCGCTGTAGCGGTTCATTTAAAGGGTGCCCGAGTGGTGCTTGTAAGCATAATACAAGGTTCTTCGATGGATACGGTCCGACAGACTATAGACAACTAGATAGAAGTGCATTTCAAATTGAATCGTGCTCGAGGCAATGCAGAATGAAAAATTCTGATTTCTGTCTATTCCGACCCGGTCTTGAATGTGGTCGATCTCGTTCCAATCTTAGCCTCGATGAAGGCACATACAATAAAACTTGTAACGGACGGCACCCGGAATTGTGAGAGTTCCCAAACTGCCCGGTTTTCGGGCATAGAAGTAATAGTATAGGGATATATCCTGCAGTTGAACATTTCAATTCTAGTATAAAGTGGAAATTTAATGATTCTTCTTGTATAGACGATGATAATATGCCGAATTTAGAGCATAATCTTGATAGAATACGGAGCCTTAGTCACGAAAGAAGTTTTAGTGTTTATGGTGCAAAGGAAAACGATAATTTATTACAAGTTGAAGTGAACGATATAGTGGATGACGATTCGGACGAAGCCAAAGAATATGTTGGCGGTTGTAGTGGTGTGGGTGATTTTTGTGAAGATAAAAGTGAGTACGGTGTAACACATAAGTTTTCCCGACATTCTTCATTATCAAATAGGGAACTTGATGTTATCAAAGAAAGTTCGAGGAGTTCAAGTGATACAGAAGTAACTTTAACACGATGACTCCCGAGGGTCACATTTGACACAACAGTAAATATTATACATTTAAATATGTCACCGAACAAAAGACGATTAATAAGTAGAAATTTTATATTATAAAAGGAATAATAGTTGTTTGTCTAATTATAGGATTTCTATAGATTGAAATTCACGTACGTGGACCAGTATCTACCAGGTCTATTTTTGTAAGTTATCGTGTTGTAAAATAAAATATGCCAAAAATTGTAGAAACATGACTAAGGCGTGAATAAGTATTACCTACTCAGTGATAAAGTGTATTGAAAATGTTTCGGTTTATAATAATACAGAATATTTAATTGTAAAAATCAAACTAAAGCACTAAGCTGTTGTAGGAAATTTTGTATTTTTTGTATTATTATAATCAATTAGTACCTATCGTGACTGAGCATAATTTGACTCATCTATATATGTAGTTTCAATGTCACCGGAGTGCAGTAATGTAGTCGAAACACTTTATATTTAGATCCAAATTTAAAAATGATAAATATGTCTTGGTTTCATGCATATGTTTAGTTTTCGATATTTATCAATGTATTATCAATGTAAATAATTTATATCTTTTGAAAAGTAGATTATCGTATAATAATTACTTTTTGTAATAAACCTCCATTATCTTAACGTTGTACGTTTTCGAGTCGAGTTTCGTTTGTCCACAAACTTATTATAAAGTGCATGTGGCTGATTAGAGAATGTATATTTTAAGCCGTAGACTTTCTCCTATTTTGTGATTGTTATTGAAACGGGGAAAATGTAACAATTATTTCAGTGGCCATAAAATAGCCATCATTATTATACTATGCTATGGATGTACAAAGGATTTCAAATTACTAATATGTAATATTAATTGACCATTGGAGGATAATCGCAAGGAACTTACTATTTTAGGTCATAATGTCACACATACTGTGATATGTTTACTCGTATTTATTTGTCTCGAGAACAATACTGCTGAAATCGAGTCATGGTTATGTTTTTGCAGTTTGTAAGCATAAATATAACCAAGTATCAAAATACGCTACGGCTCGATGCGGTTATATTACACGGATTATGATTGATACTCTGCAATTTATTTATATTTCATTGCTGATTTGGCCCTAAGAACTACTGTAGGAGACAGGAGCTTATTCTTCAACGCTGCTCTCAGGGAAAACTATATTGAGACATGCTATTAAATCTTTGTAGTCGTTGAATGTTATATGTTTATTTAAACGTTGTATATATATATTGTTTGTTGCATGTTAAAGAAAGTTCGTCAAACATGTTTGTCGTGTTAAATAAAATTTTTTGAACCCTAAACTGTTATGTAACTTTATATTATAATATATTCTTATCATAACAATGTATAATAGACTTGAAGTATTTCAAATAATTACATTACGTATCTAAGGTAATTGTATTTGTATAAATTAATTTGCAGATGGAATCACTTATTACCATACTGTCCTTAAATTTTAGGTTACAAGTATATTAATGTAATTCTTCATATACGTATGGATAAAACAAGACTGTTCGCAGGAAAGATGTTAGGGCACCCAGGATCGCACAATACTACCTACTCTCCTTCATTATGATGTAAAAAAACTGACATGTATTGTATGTATGTAAGTGTAAAGTCGAATGAAAAGAGAAATAAAATTGATTTATTAACTACGAAGTTTTGTTGTTACAAACCTCCTGACACATTCCAGAACAAAACAGTAGGTTCGCCTACAATGAACTACTACTACTTGGCACGGAGTACTAATGTACTAGTGTCTTTAAATATTAGATTGAGACTCGGAAACACATTTTTTTATTAAGACACAAATGTAGAAAGCGAGATTCAGCCCATCGTAGTAATACAACTTGAGATCAGTGAGTCAATGAGATATCTGGTTTACTACAGTTTTACGATCTGTCTACAATTTACTGCCCAACGCTGTAAGCCGTAGTGACTGTGCTGACGTTAGTTTTCATTGAGTCCCTTGATCACTGTGACACGAAAGGGCCTTACAAATAAAGCTTCTTTTATTTAGAAACATGTTTGACAAAACTTGACCGTATTTTATAAATGCATTGTAATATCTAAATATGGACATGACGTTAATTCATAAATATTTACCACCATCTTGAACAGGACTGTGGGAATAAAACTATTAGTATTAATCCACTAAGAATCAATTGTAATACTATTATATATATTACTAAGGAAAGTAATATTTTGTCTTAGAGACAATTAAATAAGATGTACAATACTGCTTAACGCGAGAAATTAAACCTTTCTGAAAAGCTTTCACGTCTCCTCTGATAAAAACTTGAAGGGTAGAGGACGGATTTGATACGAACACAAAAGATAGCAACTACCAATTTAAGTATATTACGGAGGGCGTCAATATAATACAAGGGCGAAATAGAAGGACATTTTATTTAGGCCACAATTATATTATCTCTTGTAATATCGAACTATTATTGTCGAATGCGGTATTTATTTAATTTCGCCTACTAACTAAATAAATGAACTACAAAATCATATCAGGTAATAATAAATAATAGATCGAACAATCGTTTAGAATACGCGATGAAGACCTAACAAATGCAGTAAAAGGGGACTATAAAACCTTGGCCGTTATTACGAGTAGCGAAAAGTATAACCAACCGATAGAAAAAGCCGTTATGAGACCGTAGGCGCCGTTGAGATCTAACGGACGAAGAAAAGAACGTGACAACTGCTTCTATTGTATCCTTCATCAATAATGTCTTAGGTATATCCGAATATAGATTTTCTCGTATTGCCATTAAATGTAAAAGTGAAAAACACATTTTTAATTCCTTCTTTAGTCCCGGTTAAGCAAAGGGTATTGACATTCCGTATTAGTGGTATTAGTATCCACTAACGAAAGTTATAAATGTGAATATCTATTGCTATCTGACTCTTGTAATGGAAATTAAGTGATAGGCGAATGCAACAAAATGGCATTAGCGTTTACAAAGATAGATATGAACATATATGTACTTACTAGAAAAAAGGTTTCATAAATCAATTGGCCGTAAATATCAATTTTAGTGACTATACATACATTTTCATATTAATTCAACATAAGAATTAGTAGAATTAGGACAGGTTTAATGACCGATGATTTATTAATGTACCAACAAAGCATTGCGTGAAGTTCGGCAAAGTAATTTTGTCTTGGGCGTTTTATCAAAGCCATAATAATTTGTCACAATTTACTTCAATTTTTATTTTCTTACATGGCTGGCTGTATTTAGTGGGAATTATTATAAATGGGGTCGCATGAGTTGACAGATATCTTGTACGTGGTTTCTGTTGCGTATATGGGATATTTGCTTTATTTTATAACAGACGTCACGATTTTCTGTACAAAATAAAAATTGCTCAAGTGTGAAAAGTAGTATTTTAGTACATGTAGTCGTCTAATTGAAATACAATAATTCAACGTCTATAGTCTACAAAGGGCCTTAAATATCGATATTATGTCCTAATTTTTATGTTCACGGGTCTTCTAATTTTTCACTGAAATACACTCTTATTTATATTAATAAATAAACAAAACAAAATATTTTTTATTTTAGCACAACCAATAGTAATAATAATAGCTTAAATCGTGCCTTAATCATCAATCTCTTTAAAACAGAACTACCAATTATCGTTAATTTTTTTACTACTTTACAGTATTGAACTGAATATTGAAACATAATGTAAAATCTTGTACGAGATACATGCAATACTAATACTTCTGTTATAGTTAAATATATTATTATTCTCTCTAGAAATACGACGACGACGCCGAGACGTAGCTATAATATTAGAATAAAATTTAATTATTTAAATAGCCATGCAGATAATTTTTATTTATAGCGGCTTAAATAAGCAGGCGAGTCTTATAGCTGTATTAATTTCACTAACAAAGACTCGAGCATAATAATGTTATGTTACGGAGGCAGGCGACCGCAGTGAATGCTGGGACGTGTCTCGTGTCTTTATGTGCGATAATGCTGTAGGCCGCACTCTAATGTGTCCAACACGTTTATTCTCTTTACGTGTCTATTGGACATTGAATATACTTGGACAGAATTACGTACAGCTGAAAAAATATTTTTTGAATGTTTCTGTTAAATCAGTCATTTAAATTATCTTTGCATTGCCAATTTTAACGTATACGTTAAATATTATTAAAGTAATAAAAACTTTTACGTGCTATGTTAAATTTAAATGTATAGTTACTTAAAAAAATCAAATTAAACCCAATGGCATATTTTTTATAGTTCATTGTGATTTACTTTACTTGTACCAATTAACAGATTGAGCGAATAATTTTCGGCAGCATGTATCCGACACAGCCAAGGCTTCTTGCTATCATGTCTGTGAGTTATATATTATTATACTACTTCATTTAATATACCATTCTATTGTATTCTGGTTCCAAGAGTCTGACAATATATTCAATGTTCTGTCTCCCCTATGCGTTATGAGGAAAAGAGTGAAAATACAACAACTAAATATTGATGCGGAATATTTACAATATTCCGTAAGATTCTGTCTACATATTTATGTATATATACGCCTATTACCTACGTAAAGTAAGGCTATCCATCGGCTAATCTTCTTTTAGTTGTACCTACTTTAATTAAGATCATCACACATGCTTGTCTATCTAAGATGTTTCTAATATTATAAAAATACAACACAGTTTTATCTCTTGGAGGTCTACAATGGATATATAAATCCGTTTGGTAGTTTTAATATTAACAAGTAATATAAAAGCTTTAATATAATATTTTTTTTTAAGGAAACCCTTTTAACTATACAAATTGTCTGCCAAATTGCAGCCCAATAACTTCAGTAAAAGTGGGTGAAATATTGATTGCAAAATTCTAGGATACAGTCGTACATACATACATACGAGTATGTATAAGTTAAGTTAAATAAAAGATTTTCAAAAGCAAGGATATATATTTGTAATTGCAATTACGTAGGTAAGTAAATCGTTACATTTCGGTCCTGAAATAAACACGGAGTTTTCGCGAACACGTACCTACCTATCACTGTAGAACTGTGGAATTGGTTTTTGTTCTGAAGATTATACAAATATTTGAGTTCGTCGTAGTCATTCTCGCTTAAGTTCCTGCTTTGTGCTTATTAGCAATTGTTATTATTCGTATAATTTTCCTGAAAATATATTTTACATCGGTAAACTCTTGTACATATATAAAAAGCACGTGTAAAATGTTTTCTCCACTAATAGACAAGATCAGTACAAATGAACATTATTACGACATAACAAGTCCTACTTTAGCTGGCGGGTCACAAATGATAAATAAGTGATGTTAGTGTCAATTCAATGTAGAAGTATCTAGAAGTTGATATAAGTAACGCATAAATCCAAAATGAATCCTAGCAGATAGTTTTCAAGTACCGATAAATAAAGGACCCTCGAACTCGACCCTTTAGGTAGATTTTTTATAGCCTTTATCTAAATTTAAGCGCGATTTGAAAGAAAGTCTTACACTCAAATACACGTAGAACATCTTTATTTGGCAAGTAAATATATGTAGGATCTAGTTTTGTAGGAAACAAACCAGATTAAATGTATATATAAGCTGACGATCCGTAAGAAGTTATATGAATTTGCGTGTCATAGCCGCGTTCATAAATAAAGGCAGCCAGATTACGTGATAGTACATTGTTATATTCATTTAGGGTCTTAAGGGAACCCTTTTGTTACTCTATTTCGAGGGCCTTTTGTCACAGCGCCCCAAGAATGTCTCGGAAGGATGTTCATTCTACACCGTTATTCAGTTCTCATCATTTTACAATCACCTTGGTATTGGTATCGACTCTAGTAGTGTTTGCGTCATACCAAAATCACAAATTATTAGTTGGCGTGCGTATTTTTATCTCAAGTCTGGATGTACGGTTTTGAGGACAATATATGCTCACAAGTATAAATCTTACGGACTAAACTTAGACTGTACACTCGAGATTAATGTAGATGGGGTTCAGTCCCGTTACAGCATAATTCCCTGTATAGTATTAATCATGTATCTTTACCAACTTTATGTAATACCGTATCGTATTGAATAACATTCTAATTGTTATAAGTATTCACCGATTAAAAGAACTTTTTCTTAAGTAATCAAATACAAATAAATAAATACAACAAGTTCCAACTTAGTTCGCAACAAGCTGTAGCAACCTGTTATGAAAATTCAGACTTACAATTTTGAGATTCGATGTAAATGTAAGTACTAAGTATCGCGTAGCTTGCATAGCCTCCTCCAGCATACAAATCAAGCCCTTTTGGTTTCTAATTAAATGGCACATAAAAATACCTGTCTTACGACATGAAAGCAAATACAAAAACCCAGATGTTTCGAATGAGCTTTACTGATAAATATTGTAGTGTAGGTAGCTTATTAACTCGAATAATATATGTATTGTTACCTATACTTTCTTGATAGGAACATAAATGTGCCGTTTTTATTCAACCCGCTGGGCTCAGCAGTCAGGTTCGCTAACCACTGGACGATCCGACCAGTCATACCAGCTCAATTTGTTGCTACTATTTCTCTTTTAAAAAGTTCTACGCCAGTCTCGGCTAAAATCAGCAAACCGTACTAGATCAACTTGTTTATTTACTCTACATACCTATACAAGTTACGGAGCTCTCTCTCTAGAGAAAACTTGAAGCTTTGGAACGCCTTCGTCTTCATATTTTTTTCCTCTTTTTAAACCCAATCTTATACTGAAAGCTTTAGCGAAACTGGGATAATATTTCACTACTCTAACATTATAGATTAATAGCAGATCGTTTTTTTTCTTCTATGTTTTTGCTTAGCAGAACCTTTTTTTATTTATTTTATTACGTTCTACTCTTACAGGATATTTTAATAACGACATTAAAAATGAAATCTTTCATGCCTTATAGCCAAAATACTTTCGTATCCATAATCGTATCAAGTAGTTCGTTACTTTATATCGTGAGACAATGACTTTGTTGGTATATTATTAGTTTACAACCATGCTTACTAACACTTACAGTTACTCATCCACAATAATATGGAGAATAACGGGATATATGCATCAGGTAACTGTCAATTAAAATAAATAATTACATACACTAAATTAACTGTGATTCGATATCTGTTTACTGCGGTATTTTCAATGATGACCATAATTTGTAAACTCTAAAACGTATCAGTTTTGGCATTTGTAATCTATTATTTAGCGTGACAGTGATATTAAAAAATCACTTTAATGAATAATTACTAAAATGCATAATCATGTGTCCATAGATGCACGAATTTCAGTAGTCGTAGTAATTTTACACTATGTTAGACTAAAAATGACTAAGACGGAGGGCAGACTTACTTATCTATCATACCTGTTGCCGATTTCTTTTAACAAACGCAGTGCTGTCATTACCACGTTCTTTGCAACTGAGCCGAAATACGTATTGCCAAATTTTGTATCCTTTTCATTAGTATCGGTTACAAATAAAATTTTGACAACATGAACAATGTTAACATTTAGCCAACAAATATTTTAAACAAAAGAGAGAGCGTCCAAAACCCGTACTTTTTATTCAATATTTATCAACACTCCAAGATATAATATAGTTTATGTTCAGTATAACATTAACGAATGAATTAACAATAACGACTTTACTTATTTATGTTAATAACATGGATGTAATCCACATCTAATATAAATTTGAAGGCTTTTAATAAACAGTAGAATGAAAAAGGTAGTCTTGAACAGTCTAGAAAACAAAAATAAACCAC
Organism: Agara michaeli; assembly: GCA_018245675.1. Classification (NCBI taxonomy): domain Eukaryota; kingdom Metazoa; phylum Arthropoda; class Insecta; order Lepidoptera; family Hesperiidae; genus Agara; species Agara michaeli. Next base: position 1,688 of record DWDX01004475.1, on the reverse strand, counting down.
ACAATTATCAAAAAGTAATCCTTCAAATTCTTTAGTAAACAATCTATGTTCGACCTGAACATCGTATTACCTACGTTGCAGTAGCACCTCCGTTTTATAACATTAACTCAATAAACCAGTTTATAGTCGCAAGTGGGATAGTCGCGGCTGATGGGTTCCATAAACCGGTGCTGCGCCGTATTGAGTATCATTGGCGTTCAGTTTACGATTCTTCAGCAACGGTTTTACGATCGCTTTCTCATATTAAAACTGTGTTCCTCACGGATATAGTAAGCTGAGGCTGAAACTAAAGATTTTTTCACATCGAAGACGCGGTACGCGTTAGCTTCAATCAAACGTTGATGGACCATACAATCTGACACGTAAATGTTATCTTATATAGGAATATGGTTCTTCTTTACAACCTTTCATATTCTTGTATTCCTTCTTAGAATGATATTAAAACTCCTTATCTCGATTTGTTTGCCTCTCGGAGTCGTAACACAAAAATCTCAGCACTGCTGGTTAGGGGCATAAATAATTCCAGTAATTCCAGTAGAACAGTTGAATGTATTAGAATTAGCGTTCATATTCCAATATATTTAGATGGTTCCGATCTGTCCTGGAGCTGACGGGTACCATAAACCCGCACAACTTCTCATTAAATATCATTGCTGTTTGGTTTTACGATCCTCCAGTTGCCATTTTATGATCCGTTCCGCATCTTAAAGTTATAGACTAAAATAGTTATAGTACGCAATATTGACATTATCTAAGATTAACATGTTTGTTATTACATTTGATTATGTTTTTATAATACACAATTAATGGGATTTTTCGTCAGATTTTATGTTGGTCCTTCGTTATGGGTAAATTTTAATGAAGTAAACAAAGTACATTGAAACATTGTAATTTGTTGGCAACCATCTTATACACCATACCATTGAGCATCGAAACAATCTTTAAACTGAGTCGCACCATTTGTACTGGTCAAGTTATTCTATTGTTTTACTTTTATTGTTACCGTGCACCCAAATGAGAAGGCTAGTGGCGGTTATGACATGTTCAAATCATTCTGTAGGATTGGTAAGAAAAGTGCAATGTGCGGACCGCTTTTTTCATAATCGGCGCGGGATCTTATTAGCTGAATAGAAGCTAGTGATATTTAAATTTTCAATGATAAAATTAAGTAATGAAATTTTATAAATTAAAAGGTGCATGGCAGGATTGAAACCCAAACCGCTGGAATGAAGAACTGAAATCCAAACCAGCAGACTATCACTGCTTATCTACATATATGTAAATATCAATTCTACTAATTGTAGTATAGTAATATAGTACTATACATATGTATGACGTAACGAATATTACCTTACGAGTGCCTGTTTCCTGTATCAATGTGAACTTGCCTTTATGCATATTCCGCTGGAATCAGTTAGCAATATATTAGTTATGAAAGATTTTTTACATTGAGAACACGGTTGAACCGGATCTTATCGATGTATTATTTTAGGTTTAAACATAAACGGATATCGTTTGGATATAGCTTTAAGAACACCAGTTCATAGTTTTCTAAATGAGGTCAATTTTATTAATACGTAATATCACGCCTGTAATCCCCTTAAGGGGTACGCAGAGGAGTGTAGTACACCCCCACATTTCACCAGTTACGTTTAAGTCCCACAATGGAATAGGTGGTGAGCCTATTG
>DWDX01004474.1:0-11653 GCA_018245675.1 Agara michaeli | reverse complement strand
GAAATTTAAAAGTAAATAAATACCCCAAAATCAAAGGAAAAAAAGTAAGCAAAAAGTGGGAATAAAAAAGGCGTGGGCATTGGGGGGGGGGGGGCTCAATACTAGTTATAATAACCCTATTATAATTATTATAAGTATGAGACTATGGCTCCTATAAATGCAAAGTGTGTCACCGCTTAGTATGGTGTAACGCGTGTAGAGGAAGCTTAAATAATAATTCGTGCGGTATCCAATGTGGATTGATGCAGCCAAGAGTTAGTCGAGCCTTTGATGAAAAATCTTGAGAAAAAGCATGTATCGTTGTCACGTTTCTATTAACATATTGTTTTATGTTATTAACCGTCAATATATGTATTTCAAAGTCGCCTCTACATTCTGTTAAATCCCAACGCACAAGCCAAAGACCGGTCGCTTCCGGCAGCGGCCCGGTTAGCCACTTCCGGGAAACTTTGCCCTGCTTTCCGATAATATAATTGCCCACGGCATATCAATTAATCTCATTGAAACAACCTAAGATTTTCGGTAAGTGTACTATTAGTCAATAAGGTTAAATAAAGATATTATTATATGCCACGCGGCATTAAGTTCGCACATTGGTACTCTATGTTATAAAGGTGCAATAAAGAATATAAATAGATAAATCAATACATTCTACTTATACAAAATTTCAATTGAAATGGTCTAAGATTTATATAGAAATTTTCATGTAGGTTCATATGAGATAATGAACCTCTTAAAACACTTACAATTGTCAACTTTGTTTTTTTCTATTGCATTTTGGCCAGTATTCGACACACAACATAGAATATAATCATTGGTATATAGGCTATCGTACCGATGTCCTTTGACGTAAGTGTATCTATAATTACCTCAATTATTTCACATAATCATCACTTAATGGATAATTCTATTAGACATTAGGTTTGCGAATGAATCAATCAGTCGAATCGGAAACAATCTAGAATTAAATGTAGAAGAGAATACCTACGTTTCTTTTGTAAAATGCCTTCGGTAATCGAAACAGTACCTTTGTTATAATCTGTCGCAAAATTCTCTATTTATCATTGTACTCCATTCAGCCTAAGCTGTTATTTACAAAATTTATTCGCAATGCAATCAGCCATAAGGCCAGGAGTAGCGGTATATTCGTTACAGGAAATATTCAGTGGTTTTCCTCGTGTGTACGAGTAATTTTATATTCTCCCTTGTTTAGGCATTAATTTTGAGATATCATAAGAGCTGTTGGGCGGCCCATACAGGCTTTAAATATACCACAAACGCCATATTGGATTTAACAACCGCCCGTTTGAATATTGCTTGATTAAGGACCACCAATGCTACCAAATGGTAACTGAAATATGAACATATATATACTTCACTTAACATATTCCAAGGTCATTTTAACAATAGAAAGCGAATCACAACGGTTTTGTAGCTTACTGAGCCATAAACACGCCCGTAGACATAAGTTCCGTTTTCCCGCTCAAATCTGTTGCAAAGTGAGAACTTTAAGGAAAACCTTATACATATGCGGGATTTTTTTTATGACAATGATTTCTCTTCTTGCAATTGCTCTATATTAAATTTGTAATATATTGGTAGTGCTTTATAACTGTTTGGTTAATAACGGTATGATAAAAGTAGATGAAATGTCCTTAGTATCGTAGTAATCCAAATACGTAGATACCTTATGTACATTATTGATGAAGAGGAAAACCACTGAGTAGTTTTCAAATAATGCCAGTGACTTCATTTAAGTTCATTTGTATTCTTTTTTTTCGGAACTGCAGCGTATTATGAGCATTAGCTGAGTTTTATTTATGATTTTAATTCTAAAAAGAATTAGTCTATTAAACTGTACATTTTTGTTTTGTATGCAGTCTCGACCAGGCATATAAACAAATTCTGATGGATTTTGAAATTTATCAAAATTTCAAAGCTTAATCTTGGCTTTTCCCAAACCCCAACGCATATATAATAAATTTTCTTCGCGCGCTAGAACGGCTCAAAATCCATTTTCCGTATAATATTTTATCACGAGCTTGACTAAATCGTTTTGGATCCAATGACTTTGTCTATGACAATATTCTGCAGCTCTGGAGTGAGACCAAAATAGATAGGCCGAAGTTGTTCTTTGTAGCAGCCCCTAAATAGAGTGCGTAATAGGAAGGGGAGGCCGGAGGGCAACCCTCTCCCCGCGCATGCGTACTGCTACTCGCTAAATATTGGTTTTATTAGAACGCTTTTGTTGCTTATTCTCATTACTATTATTTTTGCTCTCATTTCAATTCTACTTAACGCTCGTTTGCTTGGCTAACATACCGTAGACTAAACAAAGTTTTTTTAAAAATTAAATATTAACTTTTAAATTTCGAATATGAGAAAAATATGATCGAATTCAGAACTTTCTCCCTATTTTTCCTGAGTGTTCAAAACGATAAACAGTCAATAGACTAAAATGACGAATTTATATAACAAGGATTATTTTCTTTTAAAATATATTTTTGGTTTGTTGTTTTTTTATTAGACGTAAGCGAGTGCGCGCGAGCGCCTAGCGTGTGTGTGAACGTAGGGTGCGAGTGTCACCCGTTCGACAGATGTGCGGTGCACGTGGCGTCGGGGCGAGCGTGCTCTGCGCACAATGGAACGCCATCCCAATAAAGATGGCGTCGAGAAGGGAACTTTCCCGCTCTTTTTTGCCGCCCTTTGTGTGTGTCGTTTTTATTGCCAGTATTTATTAATTTACTAAAACATAGACATATTTACTTCTCTCATGTTGGCAGCAGCAGTAGCAACAAATAGATCACTGAGTACGGGTCTCTCTTTGCAATTTAATGAGGTCGTTCCCGTTCTCCGTGCCTAACCTTGATCAATTGTATAGTCGAAACATAATTTTCTTTAGCTGCGCTGTAGTTGTAACTATAGTAATGATAGCCTAATGGTGTAAATTTTTATTCTCCACTCCGAGAAAATGGAGTTGAAGTCCTAGCACGCACCTCTGTACCTTACAAAGTTATGTTATGAAAAACTGGTATAAGCGCAAATCAAAATATACACAGCTCCGGTTTCTCCATAGTCATCTGTAAGACCTGTGACCTGTTTAATAACTGGCACTTGACTAACCAGGAAAACTATGGTCTAAAACTTTTAAGGAGAGACCAGTATGCAAAAGTCGACCGATAACAGAGTCGATAGTGATCCTGATGGTTACGATGAAACCACCTAAAAGAATATTATTAATTAATGTTTTATACTTTAAGAAAGATGGAGACAATAGCACAGAAACCGCGACCACCTTATGGGAATAGATTCCTTTATAGCAATCCGTCAAAAAACATATCCAAAATCACCATGTCCAACATTCCTTCCTATTTTCTTTAACAGTCAGCTCTAATTATGTACTTATAAACACAGATTACTTTACAATGTAGAAAACTTACAAATCGTATAATATTTGTCGTTTGCGACGATTTATCTCTTGCGTGATTCATATAATTATAATAATTCCCCCTGTCTCTTTCGTGCAACTATTCAGATGCAAATATCTATCTTTGTCTACGGTGATTGACCTTCCAAATGTTCGAAATTCAAATTTCTAATAACCCAATGAATACAGACCACTTTTAATATTTAAAAAATGTAACGTGGTTCTGTATTTTTCTCTCTTTATTGAAATTTAAGTTAAATAACAATTTAGCGTTTGAAATCTGTGTATACAGATGTGACTACATTTATTAATCTAATTCATTAATTAAAAATATCATAAAGCAGACTTAGTTTTTATGAAAGTTCTTTGAGCGTTTATTCCTATTTCCTATACTTTCGTAATAAACCATCGACATCCAGTCCGAATATTCATATGGTAATTAAATAATATAAAATTTACAATAGAATTGGTCTTATCACAAATTCTTTAATTAGCCGTAATTAATATTATTTTATTATTCGCTATAAATTACATTTACATAAAATTAATTGTAGGTGAATATACCCAGTAATTGTAGGTATAATTGAAAAAATACTTAATCAGCCTATTTATAAAAACTTACGAATCTTGATATAAATGCGTATTTATACGGTCCTTTCGGAAACTACCTATGTGAATTAATTATATGTAGCAATATTATTTGGCCTCGTGGTCGAGTGGAGTTGGAGACTGCAAAACTGAAGATCCTGGGTTCGATTCCCACCCAACATAAACATTTGTGTGATGAGCATATTGGTTTATTATGTGTCTGGGTGTAATAAAAATATCTATATAAGTATTATATTAAATATATATATATATATATATATGTTTATCAGCTATCTGGTTACCATAACACAGGCATTGAATTGACTAATTTGCAATTGGATAGAAGTGTGTGAAATTGTCCCCAATTATAATATATCATTATTGTCATGGACGATTTTTGTTAGTGCTTGGGATATTGATAAAAGTTGGTGTCACTTTTAAATAAATTAATAAATAGAAATTTAATTTTCTTACAGGAAAGAATAACAATTTTGCTTTAAAATTAAATGGATTGGAATTACGCAAATATAATATAATGATCACCGGTACAAGGTCCTCCTAGATCTGTAGCCGTAAATAATATTTATTTCATACCATTAAGGTAATGAAAACATGCCAGGTAACCTAGTGTTGTATGGGAATTGGAGCCGAAACCTCGATCAAGGAAAGACCGGTATGTACGGCCCATCTATGCACGTTTCATCGAATTGGAATATATCGGTAACGTCAAAGAGCAGTTTCAACTGGCCAGTTTGTGTTAATTGGATATCAATGCAAAGTATCGATGCCTAGACGTAAAAGAAACACATCAGCTTTACTACGCTTACTTTACCATGCGTACGTAAGTAAAATTTCTATATCATTTACTAGAACGGTGAAGGAAAACATCGTGAGGAAACCTGCACACCTTAGAGATGTTATAAAGTATATACGTAATATCATCTGAGGTGTGTGCAGTGTATCAATCCGCACTTGGCCAGCGTGGTCGACTGTGCCCTAAAATTCTCTCACTGCGAAGAGACCCGGTCCAGCTACGGACCCATAAAGGATAAAAAAAACTTTACACACGATTGGACCGCCTCCATCTATGATTCTTTGCATTCACAGCAGTTCAGCTGCAAATATTTTGGAATTATAAGTGCTAAAAGTAAATGAGGAGGCGGAAAAGTGAGAAGGTTGGACTTTAAGTAACGTAAGGTGACAGTGAAAATGTCAACCTATTTCAAATTATCCCAAAGGCTCACCTTTAAAATTCTGTGTGTACAGTCCTGAAAAAAGAATTCGATTGAAATGCTCTTGTTATACAAATGGACAATATCGATAAACAGTCTTTGTCGCATATCGTGCTATTATCGTTTCGTCAAACAATCGCGGTTTATCGTTGTTTTGTTATCATTATCAGTGTAAAAACACAACGGATTGAGCTATGATTATTTGAAGTCATTAACATTTTATTGTATCATAATAAGGTGACCTATTTCAAGGCCAAGCTTCTCATATAATGTCCCTGTAGTTGGGCACCAGAATACAGCTACGGTATCTCTTGACCTAAGTGGCGACTAAAAACTAAAAAGATATCTCTCAGGTTATGGGCAGCTCGACCCGTCCAGCCAGTAGCCAAGGTGTGTGTTTGGTTGTATACCGTCGTAACAGAGGCAGGCCCGGGGCGTGACATTTGTCGCTTGATATGAGCCCGAAGAGGCCGCCACGCTGTAGAACACTGGTGCTTTCCTTTGGAGATGTTGGAGTCCTCCCACCGCGCAAAGGAAGGTTACCACTGGAGAGATGAGGGGTGGGGGGGGTAATTAGTGAGTAACAAACTCACGCGAACCGATATCCCTACCAAGGCACTACGGTACCTCTTGTAGGTTTCCCCGCTCTAGCTTCAAAAAGGCAGAAAGTATATTTTTGGCAAAATTCTTCTGGCAGAAAGAGCTTCAAGTCAGCTCAAAGTTATCATTTATGTACACATAATCTATAAAATATTATTTTGTAATGCATATTTGTACGTAGTTAAATAAAAATCTATCGAAAGGACTTTCATGAAGTTTTATTTCAAATGTTCCTGACAATTTCGGAAAGGCTTTGCTTTAATAATTTTTTTGATTCGAATTTCTTATGGCTGACTTTTAAATTAGGCTCAGCGAAGCGGACGGTAACAACTAGTCTACGTGTATAATCGAAAATACGTTATGTCATGTCATTTCATGATGTAAATTTTGTTATATAAATATATAACATACATGCAAATAATAAGAGCGATAGAAGCTAAATAGAGCTGAAGAAACATTGGTTTGGATAGCAGGTCAGTACGAAGTTGTGTGATACCGAGTGCTGACTTCAAAACCTCGGATGACCAAAATTTGGAAAATTGGAACAATTGTTTCAGTTTGATATGATTGCATAGAATCATGGTGTACATCATAGAATGTAAATAACAATATTGGAATATTGGATCGTAGCATTGTTGTATAAATGCAGGTACCTATTGTAATACCAAATGGAGTTTTCAAAAATTCTAATAACGTTTTAATTCATTCGAGGTCTTTCCAACACCTCAAAACTCTGAGTCATCTAAGTCAAGAGAAAAAGCTGAAATTTAAACACTCGGGTGGCGCAAGAATCGATGGAAATTAAAAAGGAGTAGCGCCTGACAGACGGAACCGTCCAATATTTTGCACAAATCATCAGCTCACGCTACAACAAGTCCCCGTTTGAATTCCACATGTCCCGTGTATAGGTACCGGCGGAAACTCGCATCGATAGAAGAAAAAAACGAAGTAGCGCTATTCCTGCTAATGCAAAGTAGGTAGTAATTCGACATTCACCTATACTGATTCTGTGACTTGCTCGACCGCAGCGCTCGTCATTACGCCGATGGTCAACCGGTTTGTGATCGCATCAGAAAAACAGCTACGGCCGTACGATATTACAGCGGCAGAGTGAGACACAAGAAGGTTTTATGTACATTTTAGTACACTCAGAAAAGAGAAACGTTCAACAGCACTGTTTCGTAGTGGAGGCGACCGAGCGTGATCGTCGAGAGCGCCACCAATTCGGTGTCAAAAATTTATATAACGCCGCGAATTTTATCAACAGAACCAATTTACGCGTATTTACGACGCAAAAATTATACGCTCATAGTTGACGTAACGTAACTTACATCCCTTTTGTAAACGACAAATCATCTATTAGTGTGAACCACCACATATACAACATCTTACAATATATCACGCATAATTGCATTCAATTCAAGAATTTTGTCTTACTTGTCGACTCTTCTTTGATTTTTGCCTCGTTTAACCTTGTTTTTTGTTTGCAAACGTCCTTGGGTGACATTGATCTTGCAACATACAAAATCAACGACATACATACCCTTCCATTATACTTTTTATAATGCAAGATAATACATATATAATTTGCATAACCAAAAATATTTCAAAATCAAACCTTCAAAGATCTTCTGTATGCCCTTTTATGATAAATATTCGTATAATACTTAATTCCGATAAAATAATTCATTAAAACCCCCAAATAAAAGAAATAGAAGCACTATAACAAACTTTAATTACACAGAGTGTAACAATACATAAAACTAATAGATGATTAAATCAATAATAGTTTCCATTATAGTCATTTTACTTTAAATATAATACCGAATCAAAGTTAATATTTTTCGAGCTACCCAAACAGTTGTAATAAGGTCAAGAGACAAAAAGTTAGAAAGCTGTGGGAATACGCGGAACCCGTTGCTTTACGAATTAGATAGAGAAAGGTGGAACGACACTTGACGATGTTCACTGAAAATATTCCACATTATATATTCACGTTTCATTATCTATTTTAAATATTGAGCGTAAATATTCGGCGATTTGATCTCCGTACCAATTGACTTACAATAAGTAGTTTATATTTAATTTCGTGTAGTCGTGCATTGTTTTAAAATGATTTTATTTAGAACTATTTCACGCACCGCTATTTATTTCCAAATTAGGTTATTAACTGTCTGCGTTTTGCAAGCTGGGTGGGAAGCCACGACCTCCGGTTTAGCAGACAGGTTCTCTACAGCACGAGACCAATGAGTCGGTCTGGTATACTGGCCAAATAGGCAGCGCTGTGCCGAGTAATTAGTAGCGAGATCAGGGCCGCTCCCGAGCTGGGCCGCGTTGGATTAGTTGGAACGCAAAAACAAAGTCAAGGACATTTAATAAACAATTCATAAAGCTATATTTTGTAACATTATAACCTACCCCCGTTATCGAAAATGTTACGACTTTGGAAACAAGCGGTGAAAGGGTTTGTAAAACATTTTTTTTTTATTTTTTATATTACAAGTGTTAATATTGTGATGTGTATTATTTAAGCTGGACCTAAATCATATCATGCATTGATCATATAATTTAAGTTGCCATTAGCGTTATCCGTTAATTATCTTCAAGATCGCCATCAAAGACCAATGGATATCACACAAAATCGACACACGGTAACGACAACGGTCTTCTTTGTATTGTACACAGTATTTTTGTTCCTTATATTTTTCTCATTGTATTGTATACATAATTTTTCATCGTATTATACTTTGAATTTTTATTCCTTGTATTATTAATCTCGGTATTTATTACTTCATACTGCACCCACACAATATTTTCGTTTCTTGTATTATGCTTGTACTATGAAAAGTTCTTATACATGGGAAAAAGATATCAGTAGCGCTCTAGTTTTTGTAATTCAATCTATAGGAGAAGCAACGGATCTGTGGTGTCCTCTAGCACCGCAAGGATTTTGATAGGACGGCAATCAGGCGTGATTTAATGGTCAAGTCTTCTATCGCAAGTTGGAAGCGGAAAAAGTTTAAAAGAACCTTGGATACCGATGATGATGAAGCGGAGCGAAGTCACTCATCGAAGTGTGGAACGCTCTTTACGCCGCTGAACTTTGTAATACCGCTTGAAACCTGCAACTAAGTGAGGGTTACAGGCACTTCCCTTCAAGTGCTTCGAATAAATATATTCTTACGACAAGGTTCTATAACACTTCATGAGTAGTAGGCCAAGGTTTATTTACGAAAGGACAGTTGGATTAAATACAAGGTAAATTTCATAAAATATCATTAATCCTGAAAGTGTGCTGTTGTACATTTCCGGATTACCAACAAAATTGTCGGAAAGCAAGCTCAATCGAATTTGTGTTTACCTACGTCTGTATAGTCAAATAGTATTTATGCTGTTTGAATAAAATACGTATTTATATTATATACTTTTATAGAACATGATATAAAATTATTTTAAGAGGCTCTTCAGTATTTTAAATAGGTACACACTAAGATGAAAACAAAATATGTTATTTTACTAAATCCGCTGTAATATAAGTATTTTTTTATTACAATTAATATTCTAATTTTATAAATCTTTAATCATTTTTAAGAACATTTATTTATAACTTAAAGCCGTCCCGCCAAAAAGTTCGGTATTTACAATAATCACGTGTATACGACAAAAATAATGTCTGGCAACAGCCTAAATTACTTATTAAAAAAAATTACAAACATAACAGGACGCTATAGAAAGCTACATAACGCTATAGAAGAGTCAGAAATGATACCTAAAACAAGTTGTAGTTCTTGGTTAATCGGGAAACCTCCGGTTTTTTTTATGTAGTAAACGGAATTGAAGTTTTTTTTTTCATGATAAAAAAAAACGTAACATCACGCCTGTAATCCCCTAAGGAGTAGGCAGAGGAGTGTAGTACACCCCCACAATTCACCAGTTAATAATAATATTCACTAAAAACTTTGACTATCGTTTTCAAGTTCAATTATCCGAAATATTCACTTATGACGAAAGTGTGACGGTTCAAAAGATTGAGCAGGAACAGAGAAGACACGATAGGACTTACCAGACCAGGTTGAAGGAAAGTCGTGAAGTCTATTCGAGTTCTGTTGATGAATCGACCGTAGTCCACCAGCATGGTAAATTGGGTGTTTCTCGGGCGGATCTTGAAGAATATTCCCGCTCTCACAGTACCATAGCGGTCACGTGCCACTAAACTCCTAGAGAGAATATTATTTAGTAGCAAGGAAGGGACTGAATATTTTACGCTCTATGTGCCTTAAATTTTAATTTTTTAGACTATATTTAGCTTTTTGGCCAGATGCTGTACCTACCAGGTCAAAATTTCTTCAGGGCATCTACTACCAAACGAATGAACTAGCCAAATTAAGCAAAATCAAGTCATTAATATTACATGAATTTAGAAAGAATTTGAATCTCAATATGATTCTGAACTTAATTATTCTGTTCAAATTGAATTGCACAGTCTGTAAAAGAGATGTATCAGTTAATTGGTAATTTAATAAGTAATTGGATATTAACTTGCGCTCGTAAACAAGATTCCTTTTCTCTGTGACGTCGACCGCACTCGAGAACGGCTGAGCGACGTATATCAGGGACGTCTGGCTTTCCGTTGAGCCAACTTTGGTCAGCAGCTCTTGCCATTCGATATAGCTTTTGTTTTGTTCGTTGAAAACGTAATTTGTCTGTTTAAAGGTGTCTTGTTCGGATGACCGCGAGCGCGTATATATATGCCAGCCTGAAAACCATTAAATCAAGATCAGCAAAATCCAAATCACGTTCACCATTTATTTAATCCAGTTTATATAATGTATTAAATCGAATTGATCGAATCATTAGCAAATCTAAGGAGAGAAGGTGAAGCAATAGATTTAATTGAATGGCATTAACCTGTATGCGGATAGTTTTTATCTTCCATGACCGTGACAAATTTTCCAACGTGATACCCAGGGTCGGCGAGAATTGCGCCGGGCCTCCCGTCCACGGTGATCTTGATGCACACCAGCACATGCTCCTTCTCGACGTTGCCCACAAAATCAGGATGCTCCTCATGCACATACACATTTACATCGTCAACGGCTTCTTCACATGACACCAGATAGCTACAAGCGGCGAATCCTGGATATTGGCCATCCAAATCGTGCAACAACATCACCAGCTGCGTCGCCAATCCGACGCACGTGTACCTATTCGGTATTAGCTGGGGAATGTACTGCGCGTAGAATATGTGGAACGCGCTTTCTTCTATTCTGTAGTCCTCATACATCTTTAGGAAGTTGCTAATCGAATCATAGTTTTGTTCCACCAAAAGCGATTTCAGCACGTTCTCGGCATCCAGGACGTATTCTTCGTATTGATCGAGCGTTAAATCCAGTGTGTCAATCGGGTCGCCCCAGATAGTCGGCGGTAGCGGCGGCCCTGCGAAAGGCCCATCCTGGAATCCAAAGAGGCCCACAGGGCCAGGTAATAGTCATCTCCTCGGCATAGGTTCACGCAACGCCCGCGGGACAAACTCGGGCGCCTCCACACGCAGGCGCTGTGGCGGTGGAGATCCATTACCTTCTTCAGCCATCGGCACGGTCTGTCGTGCCCAGCTATGATAACAATTAACAATTAATTGACAATTAACACGTACAATAATTCTATTTCATATAATATTAAACGCGGCAGGTGCTGGTCTTGTATCAATTAAACCAAGAATGAAAATAGACGAGTTTCCTATAGTTCCTATAGTATAAGCAGTTGAAGATCAGCAGCGGCCTGGGTTTAGAAAAATATGTAACTACTA
>DWDX01004473.1:0-11653 GCA_018245675.1 Agara michaeli | reverse complement strand
GCGCGTCAGGTTTGCAAGGACAGAGATGTTTGGCACTCGGTGCTTTCTGCCTACCTCGTTAGGGACCTGGCGTGACGCTGTAATAATAAATTGTAAGAATCTAATATAGTCCTTTATTAGAACTCGCACTGAAATTCAATGTAATTCATAGTCATACAACGTGAATTGCCGAAGCAAACAAGTCAAATAATAATAATCAAACATCCTCATATAAATCCTGTAATTGTTACATACCTTTTATCTATAATATTTTCCTTGTTTTGTTAGAACCGCAAGTAAAATAGATGCAATTAATTAACATCTCTGTTTTTAATAAGTTCTATGGTTAAGACGTTCACTACGTTTCTAACCCCAAACCTTTAGTTTATAATTTCAAAAGTTCAATCACATTATATTCGTATCGCTAAATCTATATTATTGCATTTTCATCTTTTTTTTCCTGGTACGGAAGAGAGTTTCAAAGTTAAATCTTCTATCATTAGGTTTCCTATTGTTTTATTATTATTATTACTTCAAGTATTACCGATACAGTTAAGCACAAGTGTAATCGGCCACTAATCGCCACTTATGTTCGGAATCACCACAAGTGCAGACGTCGCGACTTCGCTAAACGCAGCTGACCGTTGAGTTTGATACGAAATACGTCTTTATGTTGAAGATCTGTAGTGGCAGAATGGCTTACACGAAGAGTTAACGCTAATCGGTTAGATTAAAGACAAGTGTTTTTAGGTTGGGGCAGGTTAGTTCAAACGCTACATCTATCTGAATAAAAGGGTAAAACATACATACAGTCACACCTATTTCCCATAGAGGTAGACAGCGACTAATGATTTCCACTAAGAATATGCGCCAACCAAACCATCTATCACACCACATCGTTCGTACATATGTACATAAATATGTTTACTAAAACAACATTTGAAATAATCATACAGTTCCAACTTTGACTATATTTCTGATAAGCAGCCAATAGGTATTATGTGTAAGATGAACTCACCAAAATTGTCAAGCAGCAGATAACAATACCGAAGTACTTCTGAAAGTAGTTTTAATAAACAATGCTGCTTTGGAAAGCAACAATATTCCACGAGAAAAATATTTTCACGTATTCAGGAATATATAGACGCATATATCTGAATATTTACGATAATGTAGACGTCAACTCATAAAAAACCCCCTCTCCCTTGGGCGGGCACTCAAAAACAAAGCCCCGAGCGCCTTGGCTATTGAATATTTCAACAGGTCTTCTCTTTGTTGGAATATTAAGTCAATGGGGGTAATTGATCCGTTAAGAACCAGATACACAATGCCTGTATACTTAGACGATCGATCAATTGTACTCGTAACATATACATATAATGACATATTAGACAATATACCAGTCACCCGTGACAGCTGCCTTGTCTTTTGCCTTTTTGTCTTTTCGCCCTAATACTAAGACACACTTAGACCACATGCCACCGCCCTGCTTCGATAAGAATTATTCAAAAAAATCATTACTCTCTTACTGCTTATTTTCTTATTACCTTATAAAAAATATTCACCTGCTCCTTTCTCTTCCATTGTGATCAAACTATCAAGTCATTTTCAATTCATGCAGGAAGTTACGATAACGAACAAAGATTCTTTTGAAAAGTTTTATTATATGCTATATGAAAACACAGCCATAAGCGACAGTACTTATAACTCAATCACTATCCCAGGCTTCAACTGACAACCCTGCTAAGAAATCAGAGTTACTAAGGGCTCTGCCGACGGGCCAGTCAAAACGGTAATCGTCAACAGGTAATCGGAATAAACTAACCTCGTCCACTTCTTCCAACGAATCTGAGGTCATTGAACTTCGCGACCTGGTTCTTCATCACAGCAGTACAGTTCCTAAGTTCCGCGGAGCAGTTCTCGTCATTCCCCGCCCGCACCGTGACCAACGTGCCGTCGCCCACGTCACCGAGAGCCACCACTTTGAACGCCACAGGAAGGGTTTTATTCGAGCGCCAATGTGGAGGCAGCACTGTACACACCTGCAATTATTAATTCTTCTTTAACTACATTACCTTTATCAATCTAAAACGAATATAAAAGGAATAACGGAGTTCCCAAGGATTTTTGGGAAAACACCATCACTACATTTATTTTTGCCACCATGCAGCATCGCTTATGGTAATGTTCATGTCTTTTGTATTTTCACTTTTCATGAATGGAGAAAAAAAAAAAGGTTTATTACCGGACCCACTGTAAAGATATATCAACAGTTGTGATGTAATATATGTATTGTACTGGTTACTTATGTTACATACAAATAAAGGTATAAAAAGATAAAAAAACAATGACATTTTTTTATGAGATAGTAACATAATATTAAAACTATCAGCAAAATCCATCATCACCTTATTATTAATCGTAATTAACTAAAACTTACAACATGCGGACTGCCAGTCTTCACCAGCTCCCCGGGATGATCGGCCAGCAAACCTTCCAGAGTCCTCTCCGCTAACAGCTCAGCCGTCAGTGGCTGGCTGGCTAAACCGCTTGCATAACTAGAAGATGGTGCCTCATGGCCCAGTCCATTTGTCGTTGAACTCACTTCACTCGATAAATGCATCGTCCATACGAATCAGTTCGTTACTTCACATTCATATGTATCGATAGTTTATTACATTAGCAACTAATAGTCAAACACACCACACCGTCCAACGAACATTATATAGTCCAACCGTCACATGGTTGTTTCGAGAACAATCCGTTCAATTCTCAATGTTGGTATACTTTTTTCCGTGCTAAATCGCGCTTTCAACGAAATCATTGTGCTCTATGTAATCTGAAAAAGAAATTATATTGTGATTATGTCAGCCAAGTAAACAAGTATTATCGCCTCTGAAGTGCACACAACGATCTTACATTGCTCTTGCATTGTTCAATGTACGAATATACCATCTTTAACATACGTACATATAAACATAGGTTCAGAAATGATTCAGTGATGTAATAAAGTTAATTTCCTTTACAACTGTATCAAAGACTTGAAGAGTGACATTCGTCAAGACACATCAGAGTGTTCTTTATCATCAATGGAACTGCATCAAAGCGAGCCGCGATCCACGCACAATCAGACAAGGGAGCGGGAACAAATCAAGCGAACCAAATATCTTGTGTGCGTATTGTAAACAGGACTTAGTAATATTCCCTATTGACTTTTATAGCAGGATAGGATTACAATTGCGTATAAAGTATTTTGAGATCTGTTCAATCAATATGTTTGATTATACGAGTAGCTAAGAGTAAATGTCAAAAGCTTTCTTATTACAACTTATTAGAACTAGTTCTTATTAGATTCGAACAAATAAACATTGCATAACCAACCGTTTCAAAGTCTGTATCATGTGTGTAGACCGTGAAATTGCTATTTTCAAAAAATATATCATTTAACGATCCTTTTAACTATTTCATTATAATATTTAGAGCTAACATATTCTGTAGATAGTTGTCGTTTGGTCTCTTGACAAATTGCTGCTATTTACAGTCGAATGCGGCATCAAAGCAACTTCCGGTACAAGAACGCACATCCAAACAAAGGGGCAAGTTGAGCAAATCACACGGATTGAATATTGTAAGCGTATATTTACATACATGACTCTGTGATCTGTGACATGGAGTTATTTTGCTTTTCGGTAATGACGTCAAATATTTTTCAATGTCGCTGTTATATATATCGATGCTGATTTGTAATTAGTATTATATGTTGTAGATAGTTATCCCAATTAAAAAATAATTTCTTAAATAGCAGTCAATAAACAGTAAAAGTATAAAAGAACCGCTCGTATAATTTTAAATATTATTTTTCCTTCGTCTAAACGTTGCATCGCTATAAGCTGTTCAATTTAATGATATCATCTATGTCTAACCCAAAGATAGTTCCGCGAGCTTTCCACAAAAGGTTCTCCCGATGCGAATCAAAGCGAACACGGTGAAAGGCAGTAAAAGACATGTTGGGGCTCACCCCTTGTAGAAATTAAGTTTAACATCCGATCGACATATCGCGTTTCGCAAACATGTTACAACTACGGTGGCTACACCTTTTGGAATAAATGGGATTATCTGTTTTTATTACAATTTCTTCAACCAAACAAACAGTATTTTTGTCACCATCTTCTACTGTAACAATACAAAAAAATGTATTAACCTGAAGTCCCGTTCCCGTCAAAGACTACCGTCGCATATGTAATCTATCGACTCGCTAAGCACTACCTTTCGACGTTTGCAAGTCTTTTTAAAATTGGCTCCTTATATTATGAACTAAACATCAGATTAGCTCGGAGTCAAACGCAAAGCTATTTTACTACAGAAAATAAAAAAATACCTATATGTACCGAACAAAATTTCGATTTCTGATAGGACACATCTAAGGATCTGAAAACGTGTGGTTACACTGTTTATAGCCTATTCATATGCGTGCGCCCCGGGGAAGAGGACGCTGCGATATCCAAGTATTATTGCCAATACGTTACATGAGTTAAATTTGTTAGTTGTAATATCAGAGTAACTTTGACAGCTAGTTAAAAAAATCAAAATATATTGTGTATATAATATTATTTACATACAATAGTTTTATCATAAAGATTGTAGTTAAGGTCTAAGGTCGTAAGGTTTGCGCTAAATAACATTATCTTCATTGTTATGTGTTGATGCGAAATGTATAGTAGGCAGACACAGAAAGACATTACAATTTAACTATCACAAGTGATAACTTGTATATAACTTGTTTTAAAAAAGATCACTGTACTTACGTGAGATATAAAAATACCGTAAAGGTAGATATAGCAATAGATAATTATAATTAGAACTTCAGACATACTCGTATTCCCGAATTACCATCCAAAGTAAAAACATCTACACTAATACTAAAAATATGAAAGTAATTTCACGACCAAACTGTTAGGTTGATTGTGATGAAATTTATTGCAAAACTAGTTTGAAGTATGGAAAAGAACGTAGCTAAATTTTTTCATTAAAAATTCATTAACGGATACACGGGTACACCTGTGATTCCATAATTAATTTTGCAATTATACTCTTTTATATAAACATACACTAGTTTCTAAATTACAATTAATTATTTTATGCTGGCATTACAAGCGCATATCGAACAATGTTGCCATGACACAGACACAATATTATGAGTGCGCCCGCTCCCCTGCAGACGGATCCAGACGGTCGTCAAACCACTCTCGTATTCAACTGAGATTCAGTGGATTTAGCTCATGAATAGCGTAGCAATAAAATCTTAGCTCAAAACATACAGAAAGGGCGAAGGTCGTAAATAATAAAGCATGTACGGTCGTGTAGGGGTACCCTACAAGTGGGTAATGCTCGTTACCGGCCTCGCACCCTTCCACAAAGGAACCGGCAATGGGGTAAAGATACATTACACCCCCATTTCTATTTCAATGTTCTCCGTTGCTGTTCCTCGGACTACATCCTTCTAACGAGCCTCTTTTTATGAAACATGTCTATGAATGTTTATTAATAATCAAAATTGGTGTATAGACTGTGTACGCGAACTTCCCTACAAGTTCAATTATGTAGATGCAGCAAAATTCACATTATAACCTACAATTACATTAACGTTTTGAACTTGAATACTTGTAATTAGCTGTGGAATAAGATGATTATGAACTTCACAATAATTAATTTCGTGAATTTTAAAGAGACTAATATTAAAGATACTAATAACTTGTGCATGAAATGATAATATAAAAATTATTCATCGCTTAAATATCCATAAAAGTATTTATTTATTCTCTGATACTCCAAACACGAATTCTCAGACTGAGGACTCCTTTATTTTTTAAATGTCCCAGACTCTAAAGTCTAAATCTAATTTGCGCGTCCCAGCTGTCCATGTAAAAAATTGGCAAACCCTTCGCTTTCAAATAACATCTATTATCGGGTCGTATTTTAAAGAGAACATAAAGGGAATCAATAGCGTTCGAGTGAGGGACAGGAATTCCTGAGGGTGTCCCTGGAGACGGGTCGGACATGGATAATGATCATCGTGCGACCAGCGCGAGCGACGGGTACAAATAGGTTAGCAAATGTAATATCCGATCGTGTCCAAACACTACGTGGTTCTCAGATACAAATGGAGGCCGACACTTATGTCTTACGGCCTGTCAGAATAATATTAGTACAGTGACGGTCTTACTGACGGTCTGAGTGTCATATTCAACACCAAGTATATTAAACGTAGTCATTAAGCGCATACTGATGTTGATAAAAAAGAGAGCAAGCGATGTTGATGAAACAAAAATATATCTCACCCTGGATGTAGGTAGCTTGTCCTTTATATACATCTTTAATTATACTACGAGGTTTATGCACATGAAGGAATATTAATAACATTAACACTCTTTCTAATTTGGACGAAGTTTCAGAAATTTGGCCACTTTGTAGATAAATGGTGTCTCATCCCTAATGATCAAAGCTGAGTAAATACATTGTAAAATAAGATAAATATTGCTTTATATACACCTAGCCGTGTCTGTGGTTAAAAGTTCAACGTAAAAGTGGAAAAAAAA
Organism: Agara michaeli; assembly: GCA_018245675.1. NCBI lineage: Eukaryota > Metazoa > Arthropoda > Insecta > Lepidoptera > Hesperiidae > Agara > Agara michaeli. The sequence goes on along the minus strand of DWDX01004473.1, from coordinate 5,078 downwards.
TCCAGAGAATTTTCTCTCTTTACTCTAGTGATTGGTTTACTATAGTGAGATTATGTCCTTTTTATTCAGCCGTTCTGAAGTATTGACACGAGTAATTTATTTATTATATATGTCTAATTACTAGTACTTTGTTTCTTTGGTTATGTTTTGAATGTCATTATTTTTTCATTGCGGTAAATGAGAATATATAATCGAATTGTAAATAAAAAACACGCGACACTTGTATTTAGCCTTTAGGACATCCATGGACTATCATTACTAGCGATTAGTAGTAACTTTAGGTCTTATGGATGTCGCTCGGGACCAGAATACGAGCTACGCTATCTAAAAGAATATCGGTAAGAGTCTAAATAAGATAAATAAGTTTCCTCTAGATGTCTCGAAGTCCCACAAATAACGCCATGACAGACTTTCGGAGCGATTTTAGTGCAGTGAGTTTGGCACATAACATAAGCTCTCCCAGCGTCATAGTACCTTTTGATAGATATCCCTTCGTCAAAAATAACTTATTTTGGTTATAACGTGTCATTTCAATAGACAGTACTGAAGATATATATTAAGTATAATTAGAAGGTATGCATTTAGTTTCATATTTTTTGTGCTTTGTTTCCTGGTGCCCAAAACTGTCACTGTAGACTTTCGTACAACGAACTTGAAACATTTGACGCCCTCAAAGGGTCGACCCTCTGCGTGATATTGGTGACAATAAACAACATCGGGTACAATCAAGCAGTTAAATAAGAATCGCGAGGAATTCGACGGGAGGAGTGACGTCATTTATTAAAAACCCGACCCGAGCCTGTGCGGACATGACTCCCGATCCTTTCATAAGAGACCATCAAAGGGAAATGTTTAATTCAAATATCTTCCTATATATATACCTAGTTCAATTGTAGGAATGTTGTAGTGTAAATGTTAGTAAAACATAAGTATTTGGCAAATTAATTATGAAAATATTGTATGTATGACTTTCACCTAAAAATAAACAAAAACATACATAAATAATAAAAATAAACGAATTGAATTTGTTGCTTATTTACATAAATGTGCTACAAAGCTTTTACAGAGAGAGATCACACCATATTTGCTTTTAAATTGCGCAAATTATCTTTGAACCTATGTTTTATGTAAGTCACGAGTACGTGTCTTTTATAAAATAGCGTCGAAATAACACCTCGAGTTAGTGATACAGACCGACATAGCCGTAACCGTGCGTGGCGCGTAACACAACTACACGAGTTACAACCACTACAAAACAATTCAATATGTACCTAACGTATCATTCTAACAAAATTTTCATCAGAAAAACAATATCAAGTAGGTAATATAGTAGGTGCAAAAAGTGTTTTAAATACCAATAACATTTTTGTCGCTATGCGAAACGCAAACTATTCACGGTGAGTGTCGAGTGTTCCCCTCGCATCACATTCTTCATTCCTAGGCTGGATTGAGCTTGAATAATACATTCTCATTATGGGCCGTAAATCAGTTAATAACATACGCGCGTACCGCCTAAATAATTAATGAACGCATAACATTAAACCCGTCAAGACATTCCGCATTTACCGCTGTTTTTATTTTTTTGTCAATAATGCTTTAACGCCTGCTTAATGTTCAGTAGTATTTACAGCTATTGTACCATTTGGTTCTTTCTTACTTTCAGCATTTTACATGTAAAAAACAAATTAACAATTTCTTTAAAGAAATTTATACTTGTTCGAACCTTACATGTTTTATATTTAACAGATAGTTCACACGTGACCACTATTCGTGCAACTCGCAAGTATGTATCGATTGGTGATGACTAAATTGGAATGGCCAGGATCTTTACCGCGTATCTTAATACTATTAAACCGGAAAAGGCTTACATTATTGTTTACCGGTAAAATAGAGATAAAAAAAATTCATCCTACAAAAATCGGTATTGGTCTCATTCATTCGTTTGTTCGTCGTTCGGATGCGTTCCACGTTCCTTTCTCATACAAGTCTATATTATATTGATACATTTAGTGATTTTAGGAGAAGATAATCTCGGGCAGCTTATTTCGTCAGTTTTTTTTGTTCATATGTATTTCAATATAACTCACTACGTATGGTTATAGCAATATAACTTTTTAATCATTTCCCTTTTTATTTTCTTTTTTGTAATATCCTTACCAGATTTGTTTGGTCAATAGAAATTTTTAGGACTGTACGCTTGCACCAGTAAACTTGAAGTAATAATGACACGCACGTGTGACTTGAGTTTGCAGTCCCCTCACGTAGGGCAGCAATTAGATACCGGGAAAGTTCCTCCTTTCACGCCGTTTAGTGGGATTTCATCTATCATTTGTTCTATAATAATTACAATTTTAATAATTATAAACACGAATATATCAGACCTTTTTTCTCAAACGAAACCTGTACCTAAGCGCAAACTAAATTAGTTTGAACAAAAGTTTTGAAATACATAATCCGGAATATGCTATAATAACTATAATATATTGCAATAAAATACATAGATTAAATTGTCGCATAGAGCGGTAAATTTGAAATAATTATTTATTTATTATTTTTTGTAACCAAGAAGATTACAACGGGCGAATATTTGTCTTTATTTAATTAAAATATGCACAGCTAGACGCTGGACCAATTATACACAAAATATACCAATATCTTACAAACGTTGTCAAAAATGATGGTAAGTGATTTTACGTCTAATTAAACCGATATATTTATATAATTAGTACACCCGCGCTTACAAGTAAATAATTGGACAGCTGCACAATTTAGTTAACTGTGAATTTTTAAAAGAAAAAGCAGTTTACTTTTCTGAGGTCAAATTATTTTTATTATTTAAGATGACAATAACTAAGTACACAATTTAAACTATGTAATGCTTTCAAGAGTAGTGGGACGTTACAGCACTAGAAAACAAAACAAGAAAAATTGTAACAAAATATACATTTTCCATCTGACCTTATCGCCTTCTCTTATCAGTTTTATTTATATTTAAACAATAATGTTTTACGAAATACAATTCTACAAAATTGCTTAATTATGGAAGTTAAATAATACTATAATTATTATTGAAATTTTAATACAATTTTAAACTGAAATCGAAAATATGTTAAAGCCGCTTTACTTATATTTTAATACATTACGTAGGTCGGAGATAACGTGCAAGTGAAATTAGGGCGTCTTGACACAGCACGTGTGAACACCCTTAACGATAATGGGAGTTCACACTAACTCTTTAACAAGTTTTCTATCGAATTTAATTGAAAGAAAATCGATGAATTCATTTCATTTAATATAATGTGTGGAACATTGCAATTATATTTATACCTGTTTTATATTTAGATGTTTCTTTTATATGAAACGGATTACAACTCGATAATGTAGTGTTGTTTACTATTTTACATTATTATTAATGAATGAAACGAAGTTTATAAACAAAGAGTATATTTAAAAATTGTGTAACATATTGGCAAATAACTTTAATTAAAATGAATATAAAATATATTTTTATTGGGTTATAATTATAACAATAAATAACGTGAATTGCTTCATTGATGTCAATTGCCTTATGTTTTCCACATATACGTATTTCTATAAAATACCACATTTTTTTGTATAAACCTTTCCAGTATATATTACATTATTTATGGATTAGTAAATTATTTTCTTATTTCAAATCACTCGGCAAAATTTCACTACAACAACACTAATATAACTATAATTAATCATGTTCAAATGGGAGCGTACGAGAGTTTTATCCAATGTTATCACAATATATGTCGTTATCTTCAAAGTTTGATCGTCGCCGCGTAGTGTGAACGCCGGCTAATGAGTCTGCGGTTTTCACGAAAACAACACGCACCGCCCGCCCGCCCTACCGCTCCCAACTCCGGACTTACACAAACTTTCAATTAATTAATTTCCAAACATTTGCACGCCTCCATACTTAAATGTATCTAACAATAATTTAAATGAGTTCATACTTACTTTCCGTAAACGAAATATATAAAAAAAGTATCTATAGCACTAACACTAACACTCAAGTCGCCACTGAACTAGAAATTGAGCAAAAAAAGTTTTGTCGGTAACCGCGAGAGGCGCGCGTCCGCCACCGAAACGTGGTCGACATTAAAACCTTAGCGGGAAAGAAACGGTCCCCTTATTACGTCTCGAAAGAAATTCGCCCGCACACAGGGACGCGCGAAAGAAGTCCACCCACACAACGACGGTCGTATGCGACACGGGGGGAGCACGACTTGGTGTGCGTGGGGTACAAATAAGTATTAAAAGAGATAGTTGGTGCGGGAAAAGCACGCGAACCATATACTCTCGAAGCCGTAGCTAATCTACATTTGGCTTAGAAATGCATTACCTAAAAATCTTAGAGATAGTCTAGTGTTAACCTAGACTAATGACTGACGACAATTGTCGAATTGGATAACGATAAGAATAGATTTTATTTTTAAATAAAGCAATTATTTTTACGGTTTTTAAAATACAATCATACCGGTTATTGCGATTTTTATCATTTATCCATACAGCCTACATACTTTGTCTAGATATATTATCTATGTAATACGTTCAATTGTACTTTAAACTACTGTTCGTCACCATTGGATCCCACTGATCCGTCTGTCTTTGTACACCAATTAAAATGTGTTCTCCATTAACGGTAATATATGGATTGATCTAAACAATTCTGTAAAATCTTGTTTATGCACCCATATTCGTATAAGTAAACGTTTTATTTTGTCTTTGTCTTTGGAGTACCACTGCCGGACATGGAGCTAGCCTAATCAATGCTTCTCCAAGACATCCTGGACTTTTTGAATCCAGCCGTTTCCAAGTCTCCCCCAGATCTCGTACTCTTTCTTGAACGCAACTGTCTTCTTAGTGATTCTGCTGACCATACCCTATTTAATTAATAAAAGATTATGATATTATCTTTAATTTTATTTTTAATATATGTTACATTCGTATATACAAACATAATTCATTCGGAGTAAGCAAAAATTTTTTATACGTATCACTCAGTACTTGGAAATTACGAAATTCTGCTTGCTTGGTATTTGTGTACC
>DWDX01004472.1:0-11655 GCA_018245675.1 Agara michaeli | reverse complement strand
TGCAAAAACGGGAAAATATTTCTTTTTTGAGAGCTTTCCTTCAATAAATAAATTATTTTGTTACACTTTTTTATTTTGATATTATTATCATTACTATTTTGAACACGCGGGCGAAGCCGGGGTTAACAACTAGTTATAGTATAAAATAAAAATTAAGATAAATTATATTAAATTTGAAAAAAAAAACTATGATAACTAACTTTCTAATATTATTATCTACCTTGAAGAGAAGATAGTTGCAGCTAGTACAGTCATCGACGTAACCACAGTAGGTACTCTCGTTTATTTTGTTAGCGCTTATGGAGATAACCATATTTGTGTAATTCAATTTTTTTTACCGACTTTAATGATAAAACACATATTTTTTATGCATATCTAAAGCCAGACACACCAGCAGAATTGTGTATGTTTATGAAAGTCATCATAAATTCTCATCAAGTTCATTTTGAATAGACATATCTACAGATAAAAACGATGAATATTACAAATAATTTACGAATATACATAACGAGCTTCGCCGTGCGTACAAAATGATTACGTAAGAAAAAGTTAACATTAATTATGGTACAAACAGCCGTAGTATAAAATTTCTTGAGAGATTGACAGATAAAAATCCAATCTCTTAATTACGGCGCCGCGCCGCCCTCACACGCCGCCCGCCCAAAGCGAGTTCGCTAAAAATTCGTAATATAAATTGCTAATTAGCCGAGACGCGAAACATTTTCGCTACAACGAGTGTTTTTTTGCATCTATCCCGGGTGTATATTATGCTAATTATATGTAAATGAAAACAATGGAATTAACAACTGCTCGGGCTCCGGCCACTGTCTAAATGTATTTAGTGCTCACCATTAAGTCCTTCATTTAAATAATGGTTCCCTAAAATGTATTAGGTCATATTTTGTGGATAGTCACGATTTTGTAAATTTCTTAACAGCGGAATACTTTTTTTGGACGGAATTCTTATAATTGCGAGGGTCGCTCGTTATATGTTAAACCTAACTCTTTCTTTGAGATTAACTAAGGATATAGTGGTATACTTAAGTGATGGGTTCAAGAGCCAAAAGGGAAAATTCGTGGTTGGTGGCATTTAATTAGACAAATAAAGCTAGACAGCATGGCACTGCATTTCTACTCACAATTTCGGTAGCTCGCAATATAAGTATGAGAAAAATAGCGAAATATAGATAAATGGAGTTATCTGTATTATTCCCACAAAAAGTCATACAAGAAATGAGAATTTTAAGATGGACGGCATATTGCAGTGTTCTGAGGACGAATTAAAATAATGTGACATAAAATTGTATTGAATTTGAAAGTGCGGCTGTGGAGGAATGGCGATTGGAACGATCGTAAGAACAAGTAAAGTTAATATTGACATTATGGCTAATAGGAAGGAATGGAAGGAAAATTGGGCCCATTACGAAACAGTTGAAATAAGGAGAAAAATATAACAATAGTACGATTAAGATATCATCATTAAGGACCGCACACTTAAAAAGTTGTTTATTAATTCATACGTTAAACGGAGCGCAAGTGTTGGTAAACATTAACTTGGCACCGTATTCGAAGCCCCGCTATTAACTAACCGGGAAGTCCGCAACCACAGAGCCCCCGCCGATTAGCTGACTATCGCCTGTATATATTATGATAATTCCGTGGGCGAGGGTCGGAGCCGGTTCCTTGGTGGATTCTTGGTGAATTTAATTTCGAATAAAGTCATTACCCGCTTAAATCCGAGCAAAACTGTGAATAATGAGTGCGGATTATACCTACTGCGTTTTATACCCCGATTCCAGGGCGTAGGGCTGTCACTACGCTTTTATAAAAACTTTGCCCTTCCAAGGTCAGCAACGTCACCGCTTTAAATATTACTGTATTTAAGTAGTCGTGCTTCCATTATTACAATTCCGAGGCTGATGTGTTGGACGTTGTCTCAGGTTATGTCAGAGAATACGAGGAGTTTAAAATGAATAAATATTTTACGTTAAAATGTTGAATCGAGGGTTTTACAAATACCATTATTCTGTCTCCGTGAAAATGTCACTCAAGTCGCTTTGAAACGCCCTTTCCTAAGGAGAAGAAACTTCCAATATTCGTATACATCACTAGTTATTACCCTTGACTTAGCTTGCGATTACCATTTTCTGTTCATTGACATTGATTCGTTTATCAGAGGAATAAACAGCTTTTTAAGTAGCTTGTTCGAGTTACCACCAAAAGTAATTAAATCGATTCGGTGACTTAACGTAATAGTTAACACATCGATCTTATTAATATGCACGAGTTTGTTGTGTGGAAGACGCTTTAGATGATTCCAAAAGGATCCTTATATCTTCAAATGTATTTCTACCTAATTCAGATCGGTACATATCCAAACATTGATCAATCCAAGTTCTCATCGGTGCAAGATAAGCGATACATGCACGATGTGGCGCGGTAATATCGTGGATATTTGCGTGGCTATTATTGTTTATTAATGATAATATTGGCCTTCCGCCCGCAATGGATATGGCTGCAGGCGCGTACCAGATTGATATTCGGACGATATGTACACAAGTGTAGCATTGTTTATGCGGATAATGTATTGGGCTGTCCAAAATGAAAAATGCACTGTCATTTTTAATACGCACGTGTAGATAGCGGAATGAACTTCCTTCTGAGGTATTGCTCGAGCGCTATGACATGGAGCTCTTAGGGAAAGACACAAAAAGAGCTCTCCTCCAAAGCCGGCAACGCGCTGGTGTCCACAGGCGGCGGTGACCATTTAGCATCAGATAATGTAATGTGTATTCCAACCTATTTGTATAATATTTTTGCGTTATATCGATACCAATGTATGTTATTTAATAATAGAGAAGCTTTCTTCCCTGGGAAGGTCTGGACGGCATTTACAAGATTATTCTTTGAAAACTAAATATAGCAATTTTGTACTGTATTTTTTTTCAAATTTTAAAATTTTAAAGGCTGTACATTTAATAAAGATTCATTTTTATCAAGAATTATAAATAGGACAACATAGAAACGGTGTTTAGCTTTTCAGACGCTACACTTTTGATATTTCACTATACACGTTTTCATGTTCTAGTACAATGAAAGATCTCCCTTTATATTATACTCGAATCAACAACAAATCAGATATTAAAATAATGAGTAAAACTCGATGAAGATTCATTGAAATATTTCATTTTATTTTTGATTACCTCTTTTTTACAAACAGGTTACAATTATACAATTACAACCAGAACAAACAAGTAACTGTATATTTTTTGCAAGACTGAATTTCTTGTCTGAAAATTCAATATTTCAATAATCTTATCAAACGCAAAGCGGAGTTCCCATCACAATCACAATCGTGGAATAACGAAAGATCGTAAAATTCAAATATTGCATATTTAAAAAAGCCTATATCTGGTAGGCGGCTTATGACAACCCTGGACACTAAGGCTAACGAATTACTCGAGAGATTGGGACTCCCGAAGAATTCGTGTGTGAAATTGAATTGTTGCTTCCAAAGTATCTCCGCAGTAATTATTTTGTTTGAATAGGTGCCAACTGATTTAATAATTTATTAGCGAGGACTTCGATGTATGCTTAAACTATTGATTATTAAATTGAGAATAAAGAAAACATACTTATCAAGACCTAAATTAATCGTCCTTACATTCATATAATAAAGTAATAACAAAACACCTGGACATTAAAAATAGTTTTGAAAAAGTAATTCGTACAATACGTGATACTGAGCCCGGATACAATACATGTTAAATTTTTTTTCTCACTTGCTCAACACTCAAAGAAAAAATTAAGTAATCCTGTTGTGATTTTTAACTAGTCATTAGGCTGAAGATATATGATACTTTTTAGAGTAAGAAAATTGTTGTTGTCTAAATAGATTTAACGTAGTTAAATGGTGAACGTTACTTTGACTTTAAAGAATGACATAGGGATATGGTGTTCTACCGTTATTTAATAAACACATGTTACTCCCAAAGTGACAGACGCGAACTGATTGGCTAAAATATATTGTACTGTATTAACGGTGGCAAGATGGGAACGCGCGCCACGCGGTGCACCGCATGCGGATGATGGTTCTGGTTCTTAGTTTAATTAATTAAACTAATATAATTCAGTATTAAACGTACGCATATTCCATTAGATAAGTTCCACGATTGCAATTAGAATACAACACCGAATTTAACGTTCCAATTTTGGCTACGTTTATCGCATGTGTTCCTTATAATATGGAGACATGTTGTAACATTAGCCACGGACAGTACGCAGCTCCGATGCATTTGTGTCGGTTTTAGTAATACATAAGTAATATATCCATAAGTCGGTCGATGACATCACAAGTGTGTAATATAATCCGGTAAACAGTAATACCTACGTGTAACGAAAGCCTTAAAGCGAGGCGCTTATAATTTGGCCGGCGGCCAGCTGACGCGCGCCGACGGAAGGCCTCTAATCGCCTATTGTTGCCCAAATGCGAGCATTTACCCCATTCTCTATATCTGCTTAAGTTATTATACTTTTTTTTACTTATACAACGGCTGTTCAGTCTCTAATCAAATAATCCGCTCAGAAATTCAGAATTACTACGACGATATAGAGAAATAAAAACATTTGAATATTTTTAAGTGTGATCTGAATGTATACATTTTTTATAAAAATAATTATGTAGGCATAGGAGAATGTATACCATCTAGACTAAATTACTAACATCCCATTACCAATTGCCTAATACTAATTAAATATTGCATAGTTTTATCGCCGCCGCTCTCACCGCTTGCCTCGCGATATAGAGAATCCTATAAATGGTTATAGGATTCTCTATATCGTGAAGGGATTTATTGTATGTCGCGACTCGCCTCACTTTCGCACGGTTAAAAAATATTTTGAAAGATACGCGAACCGACCAATATATAGTCAAAAACATAAATTTAACCCCTAGCGATACAACATACAAATGAATGTACTCGTATTTTCAAAAACTTGCAATGACGTGTTCCCTCGTGAATGTCCTCGCTCGTGTCTCCCTGATAATGGCTTCGGGAATGCTCGGGAATCTTTTCGGGATATATAGCGCTCGACAATCCAGAATTATCGTCTTTGTCTTTAGTAGCAAAATTGGAGGAATTTCATATAAATTTACGAAAGCTTTTACACTCCGTTAATTCGGGGCTGTCGCTAAATCCGTCTCTTATCTATAAACGGTCTACCTTCCAAATTTCAGCTTTCTAGGTCGAGTACGTTTGGAGTTTTCGTGTCTAGTCAATGAGTACAGTAGGCTTATCGCTATACGAGTATTCCGTATTGATAAGTTCAGCATTATCCAAGACTGATGTCGAGTATTTAATGTCACATCACTGGAAGCGTAGAGCCCTCCTCATTTGGCCGGCCGCCAGCCGCCGCGTCACCGGACGCTCGCTAATCGGCCATCGTCGAAACGCGAACATTCGCTCCACTCTGTAAACTTTGTCTACAAAACCTACCTGTTTAGAGTCAGTAGTGAAGTTTGAGTTAGATCAGTTCTAAGTCACTTTCATTTGTGATATCACTTCAGGATACGATGAATTTTTCAACAATAAATAAAAGCCGGTTTGGAGTACATCCGTAGACTGCATTAATACGTTACTTGAAATGCACTTTCACATACTATCATGAACTTTTATTGTAGATGTTTCGATCTGTGGGCATCAGTAGACACTTTTCAGCTTATCCCACTTTTTAACCGACTTCAAAAAAAGGAGGAGGTTCTCAATTCGTCTGTATTTTTTTTTCATGAAACTGTCTAACCTTAACTTACACCAAACGAAGCGGGGGGTTGCACCTAACACCTTGTATTTATCAGTTATGTTATGAAGGTTTATATTTAACATAAGTTAACAATACCACCATTAGTGCAAGATAAATTATATTCGCTTTTTGTCTTACTAGTGTATCTTCGATCGCAAATAGTCAGATATAAATACCATAAAGAATTACTTTACGAAGCCGTCAGGGAAACTCTTAAAGGAACTGTCTGTCTCTTCCGCCGGTTTCTTTCTCATGATATAATATAATGCGAAAAGTTAATGCATGCGTGTTATAGTGACTAAACCTTGCATCTATTTTCATCAGTCTAATTATGTAATAAGTTAACATATACAACATAAATAACACTGAAGTAACGTAACGTAATACCGTTCAACAATATCAATATGAAAACACCTCAGCATTGTATATAAATATAAGGTATATATAGAATCAATAATAAAGTATAAACAAACTCATGCTATCATTGAATAATAATACGATTATAATAATAAAGATAATAAATATAACTAAAAATAAAATAAATTTATTAAATTAAATTAAGACGTGTAGTCAATCTTAGGTGGTTTCTACCTTTTCTTTCAGGTGTAAAACTCATATGTTGCCATTGTACCAGCTTTGGACGCCGTTTGAGTATTTAAAATAAGCAACACTTTTACATTTTACGTGACAATATACATAGTATATACGAGTGCACTGTGTTTTCGAAGACGATTGATTGCGCTACTAGTGTTTTAGTGCAAGATCGGACCGACAGTTTTACATGGCTCAGCCCCGTTTGCAATGAGACAGTATTTCACAGCACCGCACGCCGCCGGCGAGTGCGCCCGGGATGAGGATGCCGATAATATACGAGTGTACTCGTATATCTACTACTCCCTGTAACTGGGTGGAGCCAAGAAAAGCGTGGTTGATATTATACATAGAAGGGTCGTAAATTAAAACAAAATAGTGATGACCGAGGAAAAGCGGCCGGTATGAATTGCCGGGGCGACTAGAAGTAGTCTTAGCCCCGTAAAACCTTGGAAGCACTCTAAATCTTTGGTGTAAAAACAAATTATTTTAACATTGTACAGTCCTTTGAAAGTAATATAGTCGCTACAGGCATCTCGTAATTGTGAATCTTATTGTATTTACTTCTGGTCCTTTATCGCTGATTCCCTTATCACACCACGAAGCTTTCCCCTTTCTTATTAATTGGTCTGTGGTAGGCACATCGATGTCCTGGATTAAGAATATCACAAGAATCCTGATTCTTTTATATTTGAGTGGGAGATCAAGCTGATTCCCACATGATGGAAGATGGTCATCGTTGAGTACATACGCTTAGAATACTAGGGTCTGTTCATTTAAAGTTTCAAGATGTAAACCTTGGCGAGCAGGGGGGATTTGGCAAGGAAAAGATATGGAAAATGTAGGAATGTAAGATGGGCTTACTTTACCGTTACTACAACATTACGTTTTCATGCCGGACCTGTGTGGCGCGCGGTACCCATCCGAATGAATTGTCCCAATAGGTTTTGAAGCTAAGAAGGTCCCGAAAATACTCTGCCATGACAGTTATTATAGTGCGCAACACTTCATAGGGTAGTATATTACTTATAGATAATATATTATCGTATTTTAATGTTCTTGTAGAGTTAGTAAGTTTGTGTGTTTTACTGTATGTATGATGACTACAGCCTGAATCCTTTTTCTGCGAGATCTGTAAACTGGATTATGAACTGAGACTATTGAATGGAACAGAATTGTTATTCATTACGGTTTCAAATAAATAATATTACCAAGTGAAGAGTCACAATTATAAATACCCACATAATTATGTTAAGCGCAAGTAAAATGTTCACAATAACACAAAAGCCGCGTAATATAAAAAGGACGGGGTGCGCATGGGTATATCGAGTTAAAAATCCCCGCCGGATGGAGGTTCCGAAAAAATTCGCGGCCGCCGGCTAAATACGGACGAAATGTCGGGAGGGAAAATTAAAAATGCCGCACCGAAGTTAGTACAGCGCTGCATAAATACGCTCTTTGTGTGGGAATATTTTGGAAAATTGAGATTTTAAAATCATAAGCGTTCTTGTAATTCGTTTTTGTTGTCGGGCGGTGACCGTTTCACGAGCGTGTCGTGTCGCCGGGGATATCCTTCTCCGGGCCGCTCGAAATCAGGGTCAGTGGGTATTCTGTTCGTATTTTTGCCGGACTGCTCAAGTTCTGTGAGCGGGTATTGGCGACTTTTGTCAATTTAATAAGTGTTTTCAAGAGTCGACCGCGACCGGCTTTTCTTATATTTCTTGATAGCGCTGTAACAGAAAACTATAATATAAACGCTAGTCGCTGGCCGCGAGTAAATTAAATTTATTTCCAAACAGGATTTTTAGGAACATATTTTAGAAATCAACGTATTACGTTTCTTTGCGAAAAAAAATGTTTGTTGCTTTTGCTACATAAATAGAACAAGGCTTAGAATGTTTTATACCTAAGGAATAGCTTTTACCATTCCTTAGAGAATACCGTGAAGGAGTGAACGTATGACAAAGGGTTATTTACAGGGATATTTAAAATATCTCGTAAATATTGACGGAGTAAACACAGATCTAGCGATGTTGATTATACTTCAGTTGTTTATTGTAGTTATAAAAACGTAATCTAAATCACGCAAACGGGGCGGACTGCCGTTTGTTGCACTTTATTCATTCTTTTGAAGTATAATGTAGCAGGAATGACGGAAGGAGCCAAGGTCTATAAAATTGAAAGAGATGCGTTTGGATCTGTGATGGCGTTTCATAGGAATGTGATTTCCTTTTAAATGTCAGTCTGAATCTAATGTCTATCATATCAGTTACTTTATTTCATGTAGAACTCAATTTTTTCCTTAACTTTTTCTATCAATATATCTATGCAGTGCATAGATCAATGACGATATTGTTACTTTAAGATGTAAATTGTAGGGACTAAAAGTTGTTGTTGTAAGGACTAAAAGTTGTAAATTTGATCTCGAACCCTAGCGAAGGGGACAATAGAGTACCAAGAGATTTAAATCAACACCGAAGAGGGAGAAATAGCAGATGAAGGGCTGTAATCGTTAGATTACATTTAATTGTAAAAATAACGTGAATACCTTTCCCATACAAAGATTCAATCGATGTTGGGAGTGAATGGGGCCGTCCAATCACCTCCCCACTCCGCAGACAATGAACGTATTGCACTGATGAGGCAGCCTCACCTCGTCCGTCTGATCAAGATTACAACATGTTTTAATTATTCCATACACAAACGATCCGGAATGGTGATTTTTATCGCGCGAACTAAATGTTGTGTCCTAAAAAAAAGAGAATTGTTATTGCTAGTTACTGTTGAATTTAGTTATTGATTAATAAAATATATGTTGGATCGCGTACAATTGTGTATTTTTGTGTTTGTATTACTTTATTCTATAAAGTTTACTTAGCAAAGGAGCCCAGTTTGAATGCGCAGAGGAGAGGGTCACATTTATTTATATATAGATGTTCTAATGATGAGTTTACGTATCTGTACTGATTCTGGACGATTATGATATCCACGTTATAGATATCCACATCAGAGGGGTATAATCAATTGGCCAATATTTCGTCCTTATTAGCGTTCACATAATGAAAATTAATGAATCTTAATCACAGATGACTTGGAAAATAGGCAGGCACTCTACGTTGCCTCATAGCGAGGTGTACGAGTATTTATATCGCTTACTTAAACCCAATATGTGAGTAAGAAAAACGCGATGTATCAGCAAGAAAAATAAAATGTGTAGTAACAACATTTTTCCGTCGGCGAGCAACTTTTATTTAGAAGAAGATGAAATTCTTTGCGATCTCGCAAGTGGAATGTTAACAGCCGCAGACTTCCTGTAGTTGTAATGAAATGTCGCACGGATCTGTTCTGTGAGACAAAAATAAATAGCTTAATATGATAGGGAATATTTAAAACCAAGATAAATATCACCGATATTTTTTCTGACTATTTGTCTCCCTCAAAGGTACCTCTACATTGGTTTCCTTTTTGTCGTCCCACTGTTGGACGTGGGCCAGATCTCATGATGAGATTTCAGGCCATAGTTTATATAGCCACTTACAACGACAAAACTGGTGGATAGTTTCTCTACTTGTCTTTTGTTCTAGATGTACCTCAATATTTCTTCATTCACATATACCTATGCCGCTCGAGATCCATAATACAAGTTTAACCTTCATTTGGGTACTAGATTCCCAACTAAAGCGACATGTCATATTTTTAATTCACGTACATTTTGTTGGTAACAAATATCATCGTTTAAAGTTTTTGTCGTGTACAATGGTGGGTATGAAAGCTTTGAACTTATGTTAAAATCTGTTAGTGTTTATTGACATCGAAGCGCGTGAAATCACGGCTGTGTAAATTAAATGCAGCATTTATTAGTGAAAATTCAGTATTAGTTTAGGAGTCCGGGTGTAACCACTCGACCGCAAAGCCAAAATAAATATGAAGGCCAATAGAGAGGCCAATATAAATTGAAATTCGAACGCCACCTCTGCAAGGCTCTATCTTATCTAAAAGAAAATGTTACCGATACACCTATGACCGGATACACGGTAATAAAAAGAATATTTTCATTTGTATTACAAAACACATTATTACATTAATGGACGTGAATTGAAATTCGCATCCACTTGTATATATGAATGCACTTCCGCGGCCACCGAACGTAGCCTCAGCGCGGCGCAATCTGTTAAAAGCGTGTGGTCTTCGAGTAGAGGCTCGTACATAAAGGCATCTCTTGGTTATCGTGGAAACATAAATTGACCGCAGTGCAGAGAAAGTGGTAGGAATATTAGGCAACTGTTCGTCAGACGGCCCAGCGTTCGTGCCTGGCAATACCATACCATAGAAATCGAAGTGACGTTTCTTGACAAAGACGCGCTAATGTATTTGACTTTATTTATAGTACAGATGGTTTTTTAAATCCTGGAACATAAATTCGAAACTCTGCTTTCATTTTTTACATAATCACAGTACTTATACACCATAACATAAATTCCATTCTTTATTGGACAAATATATGTAGATCTTAGGACGTTTCACGACGTTTGTAATCTGAAATAATATGAACGAACCCTAACGTTCAGTTCTGAAGTGGCTTAAAGCGCATAAAGGGACCGAATACAGCTTGTTTGAAACGAAATGTCATTTGATTGTACGCAGACATTCGGGGCAATTAAATGATGGAATCTGAGAACAAGTTTGCGAATGGACTCAGGCAAAGTCGACAGAGCTATGAATGGGGATCGGGTGGCCTGGGCTATTTTGTTAAAGGAATGGCACGCTTCAAATACTAAGGACTATTAGTTAAATTTATTCAGTCAGATACTGCTAGTATCGCATAGGTTAATTTAATTGGGTCCGTAGCGAATGAAATGTCTGATAAGGGTGGTTAGAGATTGTGGTGCTATCAGAATGAACAGAG
Organism: Agara michaeli; assembly: GCA_018245675.1. NCBI lineage: Eukaryota > Metazoa > Arthropoda > Insecta > Lepidoptera > Hesperiidae > Agara > Agara michaeli. Next base: position 359 of record DWDX01004472.1, on the reverse strand, counting down.
TAAGAATGAACAGAGGGTCATATTCGAATTTGGAATCTATTTTTGCCGTCCACGACGCTAGTGACGTCCACACTATCGCGGTTTGTGGATAGAGAATCTCACTTATTATTATTGGCCCGGTTCGGGTTGCATGCGGCGCGTCGGACGAGTCCCCGGGGAACGAGCTCGCGGCTTGCGTAGTATGTGAGTCGAATGGGAACTTGGCTCCGGCTGATCGAATATCAAAAGATGCCGAATGAAACGCGTCAGCTGGAATCTGACGCGTGGATGGTCCATTATGAAGAACTAGTTGTTAACCCCGGCTTCGCCCGCGTGTTCAAAATAGTAATGATAATAATATGAAAATAAAAAAGTGTAAC
>DWDX01004471.1:0-11656 GCA_018245675.1 Agara michaeli | reverse complement strand
GAAGTCTACCAATCCGCACTTGACCAGCGTGGTAGACTATGGCCTAAATCCCTCTCACTATGAGAGGAGACTCGGTACAGCAGTGGACCAACAAAAGGTCGAAAATAAAATGTACTTAAATATGTAATGATTAGAATGAGTACCTACATATACATGAATTCTTTAAAAATGTATTGCTAACAATTTGTATTCGATAATAAAAGAGATATTACATAACGATATGTGTGGGTGAAGAAAGTGATGAATGTAGAGGAAGCATGTCAGGTCTGTAAGGATAGAGATATTTGGCAATCAGTGCTTTTTGCTTACTCCATTGGAGACCTAACGTGATGGTGTAATAATCATACGTCTAAGACTTTTTTCCGTCCGAAAATAGATCTGTGTTACCCCGAAGTCCCGCCTAAAAAAGTTTGACTGTTTTAATTTATTTGCACAGAGTGTTAAAGGCGAAGCGTACATATATAAAGACATTTCAAATTTGATGATACCAGTTTGACAGACACTAAATTCATTAAATTTTATTAATTAGGTATGTTCCTTTGTCCTTTATCCTTCTTTCTAGAAATCAAAAGTGAGTTCTAAGGAATCGGACCCTAAATGTGAGTCTGAAGTCAGATCTTTTATAGTAAATTCGTTACTATTACTCATAAGTAGTTACTAATATTTTAACGTTTGCACCTAGCTTTAATCTTCCGCTAACGAATATATACTTCTTTAGTGTTTAGAACTTTAGTTTAGATTTGTACCTAGACGTATTTCTTTTCATGAGTTTGAAAATAAAAAGAAACGAAGCCTTGACCGCTTGGGTGTAGTGTTTTGTTCTTTTGAGTCCCGGGCTCGTAGTGACAAGCTCTTAATTAATCGAGGTTCACTAAAAATCTTTACCTTCTATATTAAGAGCTACAATACTATTAGTATGTGACAATATTCATTTGGGATTTAAGAGAAACGTAACTTAATTGTATACACATTTTGAATAGTTATTTCACTATAATTTCATAACTTGTTGTACTCGTATATGTTCTACATGTTTTGTATTGTGAAAAACTGTCCATATCGGTTGTCCGTATTTATTTAAAATAAATTAATATTATTTCTAAGTGTGGAAGTGTAAATATTGAAAATGTATTACCATATAAATAAAAATTGAAAAACTTTTGTAGCATGTAGTGGCAATTCTCTATCTATATACGTGTTCCCGATATGAACATTCCTGAACATGATTAAAAGTCTACGTATGCTACTAAAATAACTTGTAACAAAAATCTTTGAGAACGCCCTCTGTAGCTAGTGATGGATAACAATACAGAGAGGTCATTAAATTAACATGGCTCGCTTAACCGTACAACACCGGCCTTAGGATGATTGGGTAAAACAATGTTTTCTTCAACTATTGATAGCAAATAAAAGGTATATTTGTTTTCAACTTATTGAAAGTGACAGGTAGAGAACTTTTGCTCTATTATATTTGATTGGATTATCGTGACCTTGTCTGTCATGTGTCATGTTACGCAACGCCGAGCACGATCATCTCTTCAGACTCTAGGAGTAATTTTTTATTAGAAAATGTTCAAGGAATATCGACAAGTATATCATGACACATAAGATATATTTATATATTTTTATTTTGGGACTTAACAGACGGCCCACTGATTCCAAATAAGGCAGTTGTCAGTTCAACTGTTGTGAAAATCAGATAATTAGTCCAATCTTTGAAGTAACGAAAAAGCCCAAAATGTCGTACAATATATGTATGTATTGAATTAACATTACATGGGACAGTATTAGATTAAAGATTAAAGAGAATTATATATAACTCTAATCTGCATATGATTCTTCGCGACTTTGCACGTCGCTGTTATATGTAGTTACTGATATTCAATTTTGAGAGAGCAGGTTTCTTTGTAGTTAGAGGTGCATGCAGTGATTTATACATTTATTATATGTACACTCTATAATATTATTCTCAGAATAGTCGAACTTTTATTAAGAACAAAAAAATCCTTTCATTTTCTTTTATCTCCAATATATACCCAAATAAATTTCTTTATTCTATTCTGTATTTGAACTCCAGTCCCCGGACCGGAAGGCTAAAATCTGAATCTCTACGGCTTTCACTGCTTTATTGCTGCAAGTATTTATACTTTTAATATAGTAGGCTAAGTGTAATATCATTTAATGGACCTTGCATTCTGTGGAAAACGTTGACTCGTTGCATCGTCGAAGGCCAACCATTCCATGTAAGGCATTAATATTCCAGCACGATACTCCGGTGTCACATCTGCATGTTACTAGTGTACCACTGTTGTATCTAAATACTATAGAACTATGCCAGTTGTTTGCGATTGAGAATTCTATTTCCATAATAGGTACATGGACCAGGTGTAAAAAGATTATCTATTGAAGACAATCGAAATTTGAAGAGATCACAAATTTTCGTACTCATAAGTTGAAGCTAATGTAAATAAAATGTATTTTGGCCAATTATTTTATATGTAAAAATTTATTTGTCTCTATGTATTGTTATAAGGTTAAAGTAAATCGAACGAATTAGTATTTGAATTACGAGGTCATAGCTGTAGATTTCATTCGTTTCTCTACAATAATATTTGAATATACCGCGTCGATACGACAAATTGGTGGTCACTAATAAAAACAATTGGAATGGACAAAAGTGACACCAAAAGTCGTATAAATTTTTCTTCTTAATAAAAATAATGCATGATGAAAATTTTTCTAAAACCATTCATATCAACAACAATAAGTATTGCTTTATTTTTGTAAAGGCGCTGGAGTGACAGCGGTGTGTTTGCACCGTACTCGACACCCACATGCGGGCTTTAGACGGCTCTGACGAGGGATTTCAGTGCAAAAATAAACTTCACTGCACTTTTACGTGTGAGTAAAATATACACTGGAGAGATCCTTTCCTTTATTTTATTCAATGCTTACATACTTTACATTTTTTAATTTCATAAAATATTTTTCATATGTAACAGGAGTGTATTTGCGTGATTGTACCTATGTAATTTGTGGAATGTAGATATGCCTTCTAGTAATCAGTTAACATCCATCTAATACCAAACACAACTGAAATAATATGTATATTAAAATAGTAATAATCACCGATACCTTGATAGCACTGAGGATTTAGTCTTAGAATGTTTTCGACCGAAATTTTCAAAGCGGAACACTCAGTTCCAGTGCTCTTGTTCTCTTATTCAGCAGGAGGGATTGTATGCCGAAAGACATGGATTAAAACCTGTTTTAACTCCTCTAACTAAGACAGATTTTGATAGTAGCATTTACTTAGTGAACTGCAAAGGAATTTAACCCCTTTTACTCGTTCTTATACCAACAATCTATCTATGTCGCACTGCACTTTGATCCCAGGGATTTCCGCTATACGGAATTCGCTTCCATCTTTCCTCACCGTAAGAAAATTGTATCTAAACTCACCGTGACTGCATGTAGCAACTCAATCTAAACTTTTACCTGCTTGTTTTGTAACACAAAGTGAAGAGATATAACGTTTTAGTCCTGTTTAGCTTTATGTAAAGTAATAGCTCATCACAAACAGTAAGTACTTAAAGCATAATCGCGTGTAGTTAGAATCGAACTTTATATGTAAGTTCGTTTAATTTTCAATTATATTTTGGGTATCAACCAAAGACAATGACATAATTTAGGCAGAATTGGTTAAACTCTCGTGCAATTGAAATTGAACATATCGGGTAAATTCGCCTAATTTACAATTATCATCATTATTGTTTATAAATAAAATTTATAATTTAAATAAAGACTATTAAATTATAAAACAAAATTTAATTACAAAGAAATCACTGATGACTGATGAACGAATAAATATTGAATACACAAATGTACGATAATACATAGAGATTTTACGGATACTAGTAAAAGTGTAGTTTTATGAGATTTTTCAAATATGTTTGATATATCACAAAGAGCGAAACAACACGCTGCATTTCTGAATTGAAAACGCCGCCCTGAAAAGTAGATTGGCATTTATTAAAAGTTGCAATCTTTTCTTCATTGAAAGTTTCGAAATTCATCTATGACGAAATTTCCATATTGAACAAAGGATGGAGGTAGCGAATATTAGAGATTCGCATTTAATAGGCAATGGTAGTACCAAAACCATGGCTGTCGTAGTAGGCCTTAATGGTTGTATTGTTTAATATAATACGTTAAAATAAACGTAACAAAAAAATGTAAAGCTATTTTGTCATTGCAATATCAATCGTGAAACGGATTAAAGGATATTCCCATCTTACATTGTGACATTCTAAAGCCTATTTTAAAGCCAAATGTTTTTTCATTCGTGACATGTTCTTTAATTTCGTAACCGAGTTATGTAATCGTGGGTATCCTAAGAAGTAAATCAATGTAATATACATATATATCACGTAAAATGTATAAGAAGTATAAAAGACGGAAAACATTACCGTAAATAATGATATTATGTTATTACTTCCTAAAAGGAAATATATGTTTATGATGAAACAAATTTTATATGGCATTGTTCCTGTAACAAGTGAGATAGACATCTTCAGAACAGAATTTATATCCGGTGATTTGTATATATATGGGGCGGTATTCAGACTTTCCAGTGTGAAGCATGAGCAGCTGAAGAGCTAATACAACGTGAGCTATAGCCACCGATGAGCGATGCAGCCTTTGTATAAGCGTGCATGACAAGAGAGCTTACGTAACTACAGAGAATTGGGTTAAAACTAAACGAAAGCGAAATAATGGATATTGGTTGGCTGTAAAGACTTGCAATTAATTTGTGTTTTATTGCTAAACATGTTTTATGCTGGTTTTTGGTAACAATAATTTTTGGTAACAATCCTAATGTCTCGGAAGAACCTCACATACAGTTATAATAATAATAATCATGTTAGGTACAATACACGCGTATATCTATAGAATGATAAGTGACGGACTACATTATGTAAAAACTAAGATCCATAACAGGTATAAAAATACGTTCTCTCGTGTTGGAAATCGCATAGGGGACCCTATGTATGGCTGACCGATGTCAAGAAGACATAGAGCATAACAAGGTTCGGGGAGCACGTGAATTGGTGACTAAGAGGGTAAATTTTCACGAGCCATTAAATACTGCCGACACTTGATAAAGTTGCTCGAGAACTATTTTCTGTTATTTCAACAATCTACGTTGGGTGGGCGTAATAATGTGGAACGTTAACGGAGCTTTTACAGCTAAAGGTGTTTTGGATGCTGTAGCCTGCGTATTGAATGCTGTAATCTGGACACTTACATAATTAAATAATGTTTATGCTTATTCACATATACAGTAATGGTTTATCAGGGATTTATTACAGAGGAAAACAAGGGTCCGAATTTTAATTAAAACACCAGTTACATTTATAACGTTTACTAATTACTTTTTACAATCAACCGTATGACTGCTTAATGTAATGACTTCCCTGTTTACACGATTATTCATTAAACTAGTTTGACAACAACTTTGAGCATAATAATGTATATAAATAAAATATCGTAAGATACATCATTGCATATAGAAGGTACAGCTACAGTAGCTAGAATTTATCTACTTTAATTATTGTTTTGTAGACACTTAAAATTAGTTTTAGATAAAGACCAAGCAATTATATTACAAAACTAAGTGAGTTATTTGTTTTAGTTAGGTATCATAACTGCCTGAGTTGGGGAGTCTCCGCCATAATGATAGCGGTTGTCAATAATATATAAAAAGGAACATATTCTTTTAAACAAATATCAATATACAAAAAGGCCGCAGAATATAATTCAACTACATTCTTATTTAATAAATAAGGTCTGTTGTTGATAAACAATGTGATAAAAACAGACACCATACTTTATTTATATTACAGAATACTTATCAGAGGATATTTGGCAACTTTAATTAAGGGCTATTCTTGGCTGCTCCATTATTATTATACCCTAATTTTATACTTTATAAAGCTTAGCTTAACCCTTATTTATTATTATTTTTTATATTTAGCTTACGATATACTAATTTATAACTACCTACTTATGCAATTTAACAAAGTACAATATTATGTAATAATATTAGTTAACAATATTGTAACAACTCGTGAATTGACATGATAACGCTTAATAAATAATCGTAAATGTCAATGTCAAATTGGATGAAAATAATTTATGAATAAATGAACTCGCGTTACATATTCTTCGAAATATTCAATAACAAAGTAACGAAAAAAACTACTCAAATCTATAGATTTATACGTCACATTAATTTTTTTAACAAAAACACGACCAGATTATTAAGGGTTTTGGTCCATAAAATGAGGTTTTTTAAATTTTTCTAAGAAGTGCAATGAGTTTGTAAAATTGGCACAATAACTGTACGTAATAAAAATTTTACATCTTACTTTTATATACTGCTCAAGTTCCACAGTCTACAATGTAAGATAACTTTTTACACATTCCACGCCCGAGTAGTCGGGAACGCCATGACCTTTCATGAATAGTGTCGATGGAATGTCGTAGAATTTTATACAGTTAGTACAGTTTTATGCTGTATATAACTGTCACAGAAATTCAGATGCTGTATGAAAAGAAAACATAAATAAAACTGCGGCACCGCGTTTTATTTGTGACTTTTCAATAAAGTATGCGAGTACCTGACGGGTTCTAACATTCGATACGATAAAAGGGACAGTTTTAAACATATTTTTTTTTTACTCATTCAACTTTACTTTTACATTGTACCTGGATATATAAAAACAATTATTTATATTGATATTACTATTAAATAATACTGATAAGTTTGTATATAGGTACTTTATAATTAATCTATATTTAGTACAAAAACATAAACGTAACCGTAGGTACTGTTTCTAATATTAGAATTCGAAATTAACAGAGCTTTTCCACCAACTGATTTAGCGATATCTACAGGAATATATTTCCTCTTACGAGTAGCACAAACAATTTCAAAAGATTCATGATTCTAAATGATCTGTAAGGCCGATAAGTCGAGACGGTTAAATATAAAATTATATGCCATTATTCTTATTCATTAATCTTGGTGTAAATAGGCCGAAATAACAAATATTAAATGGCACTCATTTGCGAGAAATGTTCATAAAGCATAACAAGAGAATAACGAACTTTGAGCGCAATAACCCACAACGTTTTTTGTCTTCAAACAACAGACAAGCATTCACATCTAGAGCTGACTCGTCAGTTACAGATTTATTGTTATAAATAAAAACTAAGGTCAGACGCTTGTGTGACAGTATACGTGTATTAGTATTAATACAACTAGCGCGGAGTGTCTAGGTGGGAGGTTTCAGCGGTGTGTTGCCGACATGCAGGTTGTTCAGCTGCGGCAGCAATATCGCGGCGGTGGCTATGGTGGTGACCAGTACGAACACCGCCAACAGCGCGCGGTCAGCAACCACTGCCACCTAAGGAGTGAACCTTTAAGTGAGTATAACCTCTAAAAGAAAATCTTTGACCATTTGCATATATCAGAGACTAACTGGATTAAGGTCACTAACAATCTTATTCCTGCAGACCCTTAGCAAGGAGCTCGAAGCATCTGATATTGTTATGAACACCTAATGCTAATAGAACTAATTAACACTAACAGTACAATTAATATAGGTCTATAGGAGATTGGTTGCAGAAGCGGCCACTTGTGACTACTGCTTAAATGAGTACTAAAAGAGTAGTTTGCAACTCTCTTAACATATTAAATCCTAACAGTAACTCTTTGTATTAGTTGTAGTTATTGATGTTAAATCTGTGTAGTCTTAGGACAACCTATCATATGCTTATAAATCGCGCGCAATAATAAATCCATGCCGCTTAACAGTAGAAACAGGTGCTGCGGTGATACTTTTCCAGTTGAAATCTGAAGTGGCGGTACCTACTATTACGAGATCTTCAAGCAATGTGGTAATATACACATTGTACAACTAAATGTATTTCAGATTGTACAAATATATTTCGTAGGTATTCATGTTGTGAGAAGGCAACGGGAATATTAAATTCTAAGCATTTGGACTGTTTCTAAACGTAAGCGTATGGTTTGTTTACCGAAATTTACCGTTATCAAATGTTTTTTGTTTTTACTAAATATAACATTACATTAGTATCAAATTATTGGATATACTCGTTGCCTCGAATTGAATAAAGATGAATCGATGATAGCCTTAGCAATGTTTTCTTTGATACGTCTTTCGTATATGATAGGTATCTACGTACGTATGAAACATAGATTAATATAAGCAGTATGTTCAGGATTCAACATCTGCTCGATTCGCACCTGATTGATCTCCGCCCTCCACTTTCCTATTACAAATTCAATAGAACCTATTTATTTCCATTCGGTTCATGTAAAAATTCTATTATATGAATGTCACTCTTCATCATTCTATTTGTATCACTGAACAAAATATGAAACTTGTTATGTTTGGGACGCTAACGTACAGCTCAGAAAAACCCAAGCCCAATTTACTCGATAAAATTTAAATAGAATAAAATATAAATTGGTATCGAAGCGAAAGAGCTTTATAAAATGTTCTAAAGAGCAAAACGAGTCGCAAGTTATTATCAAACTAAATTAATTTCGTATATGCATAGCAATGTCTAATTAAGAGATTATAGCGCATGGGATTAGATTACATTATCATCAGATAATTGATTATCATCATATGACTGAGGGGATAATACTCTCATTATACCTACCGAAGGATTAAGTTATAACCCGCTACCTGTTTCCATTCCAAGTTGGCCCGTTCGAGGCGCTCGTTGGCGGCGACCCGCTGCTCGTGGCGCGCGGCCGCCTCGCGGATGGTGCAGCCGCAGCATGAGCAGCGCGGGCACGCCGGTGCACAGCACCCGTCTGCTGCCACAGCACCTGCTCCTGGGGCTTGCACCGCTCGATCTACGAATTGTTCTAAACTGTAGTCTAATTGCACGCGAAGATAGCATCTGTCTATGTGTTAATAAGCGTAATTAGTGTGACCCATATTTTAATCATAAGGCCAGGATCGTCATACTTTTTACTTTGTCACTTGACAAATATTGAGGAGGGCATTAGATAAATGTAAATTTAACGAATAGATTCGATCTTCAATATATATGTACCATGGTAATTGACAATCACGGAAGTGTATTTGAAAACGGGCTAAAAGACTTTACTAAAAAGTAGGCTTTAGACGATATAATAGATTCATTTTTATCCTTTGTTTCGGTTAGATAGATTTTCATTATTATTCATATTATGTTAACAACGGTGGCCGGAAACTTGAATAAATCCCTCGTTTTTGGTTGTATGTATTGACCGTTACAAAATCCTATCCTTTCTTTTGTTTACCTTTTGAAGTTCTAAATTGACCAGAAAGCATTCATTATACATATAATAACCTGTTATCCTTTTCTGAATAAAATTTTAAACATGCACAAACATTTGTGGAATATAACTCAGCTTATTACTGAAGCAACAGTCTTTTCTCAGAAATAAAGGGATTTTAGTGCAGCCTCGTGCACCGTTTTACTGCGGTGTGAAATTTAAACTCGTGTAGCTTGCAAAATAACACGTGTTACATTCTACGTTTTAATGTTGTTTACACCCACGCGGAGTAAAATGAAAATGTCAGAGGTGGATTTCTATAAACGGACTTACGTACGTACGTAACAGTTAATAGATAGATAGTAGTGATTGTTAAAAGAAAATTAACTTACTCAGATGGTTGTGGTTGGGTCGTGCGAACCTCGGGGAGGCCGGCGTCGCGGCGGCGCCGTCGCAACGCACCTCGGCCTTCAAACGCGAGCCAGTGCGTGGGTTCACCTGGACGTTGCCGCCCACTGCCTGCGGTCCGCTGTCGTCCTGGTATTTAGGAAACTTCTGTACTGTTAATTTCTATGTAACAGTAACTTTCTTATTAATATTATTTTCTTTGCCGATTAGACTAAATGTCGCTAACACGTCTTAATGCGTTTTTTTCAATTCAATTTCCAAGTCTTTATGACATGAGCTGTACATTTTTTATACATCGAAAATAAGGAAGTACCTACACTAAAACTTCTGAAATATAATGCCATAAATTCTGCTAACATAGAAATGTTTAATGAAGCCAGCTTACAAAGCTCCACCATACTAATTCTCATACGTTTCATGCAAGGAAATCGTTCCACTACATTTATATTACCATTATGTCGTCGTGTCGACGCATTTGAAAACGTGCTCAAATTACTCTGTCGTCTGAACATTTTGGAATTTCGACCTTTGTGCTATTTAGTCGGTTTTGCTGGAGAGCTGTTGTGAAAATTATTTTATAAAATTCGCGTTAAGAATTTTTTATTGTTCGTATATGGTTCAATCAGTGCCGAGATTGGATATTCGCAACAGTAAAATCTTTTCGCTAAAGAGTCAGGAAACGACTGAAAACGTTTCACAAAAGCCAAAATCGGATATATACATTAGCGACTATGGGATGTATGCGACATGTTTTCTATATTTTCACGCTTCTTTACCACATCTAGGGCAATCGTCGCTAACGCACTTAAAGCAGCAGCCACGCTTGACAAATAATGGATACAAATGGCAACCAACATGTTGAAAGTGTTTCGAATAGCGCGCATAAGTTATGGTTTGCCCGCTAGGAGATAAATTTTGATATGGAAAATACAAGTTGGTAAATTTATTAATGTAACGATTAAATTACTAATAGCAAAAGTTAAAACTATTATTAATCTGATATTAATTGAGGCAAGGGAACAAAAAGATTTACTGTGGCATACACGCGGAATGGTCAAAGTCATGAAAGCATAGGAATTATGTACGTGCAGTTAACATTAATATCCCATAAAAAGGTACGCTGAACTTGTGTATCTCTGTAGATATGAGAGAACATGCATGATGGGAAAAGAAATAGAGATAATATTTGTTATCGTAACCTTACACAGAAGGCCTAAAATATATTCAAATAGTCTTATAAGTGGAAGCGAAAAAAATGAAATTTAAAATTCAAAATATTATAGGTATAATTAAGGCTTCTATTGATTGAAGAGATTACTTGGCAAATCCAACATCGCGAAAACTTTGAAAGTCCAACAATCAATACCGGAAAGTTTATAGATAACATTTTTCGTTTCTCAACTTTTTAAACTAATTTCCATAATATTTTACCCTTCTAAGCCAGATTTATACCGTTGTGATTCTTTTAGAAGCCCTCAAAAATTTACTAAATATAGTCACTTACATAAAGGGGTTTTTTAGGGATCTCAAAAGTTCTTTATAATTTGCAATAAACGTTCAGATTACAGTAACTTACGATCGATTTATTTGCTTTATTGCTTTAAAGACGCAACGTTAACACGATAGTGTTTTTTTTACTTTCAACTTTATCTTTTAACGGAACGGGATGTATTTATGTAAAGCGTGTCCTGATTTTGTATGGGTTACATTATATTACTAGTACCTAGTGCGCAAACGAAACATCACGAATGGGTACATTATACAAAATGAATCTTGTAATCGTATCCTGTACATAAAAGTATCGATAGAAGAGAGAAACGCCGAGGAATGTTTAGAGTATTGTGTTTATTTAATGAAACGGTAACCAATGGTAATCAATCTTAACCG
>DWDX01004470.1:0-11656 GCA_018245675.1 Agara michaeli | reverse complement strand
TACTAGGTGTAATGTATAAGAACATTTTGTGACTCTATTGAAAACATTAAAACAAATTTTTGTAAAATCTTATATACCACATTCACATTTTTATCTATACTTGATAACGAAAACGTTCATCGTTTTCAAAACTCTTAAATGTTATTTTTTTTATTAATCTCATTTATGGATATGTAAAATGTTATTTATAAGACTCCTGGTATAAATAAGAACTTCATACAAAAAAGCAAGTGTTCTTTGCACAAATTAACTTCTCAAAAATTACAACTTAGTCTTATTCCAAGCTCGTTTACTGTATGTATGTACGTATGTCTCAGAAGCTAGGGTCAATTATGCCTAACTGCAATTAGTCGCAGTCTCAATGATTGTGACCCCTAGTAATGAAGCAATCCGAGTTAAAGATTATTTAAATTTAATATATTATATGGGACTATTTCAAATATCACTTGTTATAACGGCAAAGGAAAATATCGCGAGGAAATATTCATGAGATAAAGAGTTCTTAATAAAAAGTGTTATATGATAACCAATCGCTCTTGGCCAGCGTGAGACGAACCCCAATATCTTTCTCGTTCTGATAGGAAAAATGCGTTCCAGAATAGAACGATAAATACCTCATTAATGATGATGGTGATGAAAGTAGTAAATCAAATATTTATAGCTATCTTTCAAATTAAAAATCGGAATATACCGGCAAATAAAACGTATATCTCATTTCCTTCTTAATAAAAACTTAAAACAAAATACAGTACCATGCGGAAGAATATTCGTACTGCCAAGGTTTGTAATTTCAAACTCCGAATGCATATTATTAATCGTTTTTAAAAATTTCAAATGTTAATCTAAATTATCTGGCTTATTGCGATGAATTCCAAAGTAAATAGCACTCCAACCTAACACATATACAATTCTAAATATTACATTTTAATTACATTCGCTCGTCCATGATAGCCATATAAACAGACAGAAATCAGGATCGCTTCATATTCTATTACGTTAGTAATATACTTCTCCGTATTGATATTACTGAAGTCCTCCAATTCATATTTAATAAAAGAATTAAAATTAAATAAACATCAACTTACTTGAAAAAAATGTTTATGTTCGTACACCAGCCGCGTCGCTCGTTTATTATTCCTAGAGTACATTACGTACATGTTAAATCGCTGCTCCTAAAATAGGAATAAGTCGTGTAAATAATTATAATTCGATAACTTTGAATTTAGCAAAAAGTCATGAATATATTGCTTATTTATATCACTGCATAGTGACCGAAGAAATTCTTCAAATTTGCCTACGTCATGTAAAATATATTCACGATCTCAGTTTTACTAATTTGTAAACCACTTTTGAATTATCTTTTTTAAGTATATATTAATAAAATTCCACCGCTTTCTCCATAAAATCAGAACTAGACAAGAAGCTCTAGCTTGTTGACCAGGGTAATGTGGCGTTAGCTCATTTAACCGTGTAGAATCGTGCATTACTAATGATAGCGGGCCAATACCCAATGAACAGAATCACGATGCTCTATGGAACACTAATCGGAACACTAAAGAATCGTAATATAATACGAAAGTTATTCAACTAGCGCTTCCTCATTTCATCCGACCATATCATAAAAACCTTATTGCTAATAATGCGAAATTCAAAAATTGTATGGATTTCTTTGTGATTGTCAAATACGCTTTTAGATATGTGGGTACAGAACTACATTCACTAGAAAAATATGAGAAACTTTATTTTCAAAACGTCTTTTCCCAATTTAACTAACATAATATTAATCCTCTGTAAGCAACGCGATAGTGACTTATTTTAAATAGAACTAGTTTCTAACACTTATTATCAGATAAACGGTACATTTCTTTGCTACTTCTATAACGAAAACAAGACTAACGACACTCTTTATATTCAAAATATTAATTCGTTTTGACTCGATTCTTAGAAGAATTTATATAAATTCCACAAACCTATAAATAAATATGTGCTATGCTATGAGCGCTGTAACTTATTTTTATATATTGATTCATCAAAATACGAACAAACAATATTTACACGTTACTAAATTATTATCCAATTGATATTTATCAATATTCATTACTGGAATAAAATTAGATTTTAAATAAAAACCTTTTCCGTTCGAAAACATTGTGTTAATATGCTGGGAATACTTACGAATCTCCTAAAACATTGTCCTAATTTCCTCAGATCGTTCTCGCAGTCTCTCAACGCTGGTAGAAACTCCTCAGCATGAAATCTGCATATGCGCTCGATATTGGCGAAGATTTCTGGCTTCATTCCTCGCAGTGTCGGTGGAATGTCTTCGCGTGCCAGTTCCGGAATATAGTCCTCCACGACGTGCCGTAATCGCTCCACGTACACGTTTTCCGTATGCAGCAACTCATTAACCCTCTCTGTCAATCGTCTGGAAATAAAAATGAATTTAATTTTTTATTATAACATTATTATGCCTCTTTAAACAATTCCCTAATCTTTGGTGTCGGAAGTAGTCACGGAGTTGTAACAAATGCGTGGTTATCTTTTATTTTTGAACAATCTGTTCACGCAGTTACCGAATTATATGTACTCGTATATTATATAATGTAAGTCCTTTATATTTTGGAATAGTGAACATTGTATTTTATAACTAACTAGGTAACTCAGTGAACTTTAGCACCTAAATATTGAACATAAAACGGTTCACCATCTTTGGAGCTCCGTCATATAGGATTTACTCGTAGATTGACATCATTTTATTTTTCGTATTCTTCTCAGCAAACCCTTTCATTTGATATCCATATCATTGGAATGCGTAACAAAAAAAATTGGTCCGGACGCTTGGGGCGTCCGCCATGTTCGACTTAGAATGACGTTACAGGCTAATCGTGCATTATCATCCAAACCAAACGTATTTAAAAAACATTGGAAACAACAATAAAAATGTAAGTTTATTTGCTGTTGAATTTTATACGTGTATTATCAAATCGCGATATTTGCCTTGAAAACGCGGCCGTGAGTCTTATAATATCGTCCTACACGTTGTGACGTCACAACATATTTTAAATGCTTACGTGTATTAATAGATCACCCAGTTAGCTTGTTTAAGGTACTATAGTAATCTGATTATTTTATAAGTGAGTAGCGTCTTGCATTCTCGTACATATCAGCGTCATCGTAATATAACACGTCAGTCACGTGTCACTGCAGTATGTTGATATGAAACGTGACATCCAGCTTATAAATACCAACGCTACATTAATTTTCAACATTTTAGAGAACTATTTTCGTTGTAAATTTATATACAAATTTTCAATTTGTATACAGACAGTTTAGAGGGTAATTAATTTATTTTAAATATATAAAATACCTGTTGTTGTTATCTACAAAGTACTCAATCCATGAAATTATTACTAAGGATGTACCTATTTTAAATTATTAAACGATACTAATATTACCAAGGTTTTTTATTATGCTCGCGTAATGAATAGGCTTGCGGTAACGAGCTCATCCGAGGACAAGTGAGATGCAGTCTAGGATGTAGCACGCTTAACTAAAAAATACCTATTCATTCTTATCTTCAAATATTCCAAGTTATAAGTATATCTCTTGAAATAGAAACCAGGGAAAGGATGGTTCAATGTTGTACGCTTGCCAAAATGGACACACGCTACGTCACACGGTGACATCATAGAATGAAACAAGCCGTGAAAATGTAAACAGTCGCAGTCACGTTATGTCACCAGGGAAAAAAAACTGGTATTGTATAGGTTTGCTATTTCTGTGGGAAGCAAATTCTAAATATGACATTGACCTTGAGATCCCAATAAGTTGGTCATGCCGACGTGGGATCTAAGCACAAAAAATAGTAGCCATTGTTCGTTTATACATCATCTATATTGTATAATACTACCAATAATCTGGATTACTCACACGAATTTGATTAACCAGCGAAAAGCTTATCGCAGAGGACCAATAATTATAAATACCTAATTTAATTTTACAAAAATATTGTCGTTTAAAATAATTAATATCTTAACTGTCCGGAATCCTAAGCTTTTCCTAGAAGAAAACAACACTAATAATGCAACAATAATAATATTTACGCTAGTCTTTAAGGAATTCGAATTCTTAACGAATTGACAAAACATATATTTCAAATGCTTTATACGTTTCTTCGAAGGAAAAGGGACACCGGAAAGTAGTCTTTCCTGTGCATGCAAATATATCTTGTTATCATTTATCAGCTCATTGTGTACTTCGATGCGGCGCCGACCGAAGACATTTCAAGATATGTTGAATTATTTTACTTATTTTCTTTGCAATTTGTGACGTTACCAATAAAATATCAGAGAGACATATCCAGCATTGTATGCCTTTTAAGCATAAAAAGAGTAGTGGCTTAACCGAATTTTATCCGGAAAGACTGTATTCAAATGCTATTTAGAATAAATAAAAAACAAAGATGTTGTTTTGAAATACGATAATGCAATACTACGCAAGATTAGCCCTGATAAAAAGTACATTGACAAAAATGTTAATACTTAGATGATATCCGAGGTGCTAAACGTCTAAAAGTTTTGTACAAAAATAAATTCATTTCTATAGAACTGATATTGAAAAAAAAAACTTTAAAAGACTCATCGTCGACAAAAGTTTTAACCATCCGTCCGTCATATTCCAAGTATACTCCCAATTTTAACACTTCATTGAAACACAAGCGAGATTTTCGTGATGAATTTTTGCATCGTATATTAGGAACGGCTAAAGCCTGTAGCAGAATGTTTAGAAGTTTCGGTAAAATAAAAAAATATATTTGAAAACACTCTGAACATTCCTTGCAAACATCATTTGTTATTTGGTTTCAACATACCTGTTACGCTACCGTGCCCTCGTTGGAAGAAAGTAATTAAATGTTTAGAGGTTATTATTATATATACACATTAAGTGCATATCACAGAGTAGAGTAGTAGAGTTACTTGTCTATTCGTGCAGACAGAATCACTGCTATTTTCACAAAAATGGTATTTTGTCTTATAAGCAATTTACAGTTGTTTATCATGGATAACCATCATCCGCAATTTTCTTTAATAGAACCATATAACTAAGAGTAAATAGTAATTATGTAGCTATGACACGCGTGTGAATGGTAAAAGGAAAGAGAATGTTTATTTTGACATTATTTCCCTTTCACTTTTAACGTGAACTAATTTGTTAAGCAACGGTATTAAATCAACTTAAAATTTATTCGAATTACATTTAAATTAAATACATACTTATTCGATTCAGTGAAAGATATATTCTTGTACTATTAATGTTCTATAGAGATAACGGTAGGGGTAAACTTTTTTAAGTCCTAAGTAAGCAATAAATACTCATTTATTTTAAAACTGAAATAAAATTATTAAAATTTTTAAAAAAATATATATATTACGAAGATACCTATATCCACGTACTGTAATTATCGCATAAATTATGCAGATACACAGATAGTCCTATTCAATATGTATGTCTCAACTTACTGTAAGCATTATTGTTTAGCAGTCAAGTGTAGTGTGTATATTATGCGTTAAAACAAATGCTGTTTAGGTGCATACATTACATTACATGTCAAACACGTGCACAACTTGGTCGGACATATAAATATTTTTTTTGATATTCATTTTCCGTCCCTACAGTCGATTATAAATGTTTTTATAACCGGTGACATATTTAAAGTGAGAATAATAATAATTATAATATCTATGCCTCGTTCTTAGTTTAAAAGGTATCATTATAATCTACAAACATTGGTACGCCTTTTTCTCATAATATGACAGACTGGCGTTTAAACTCGATTCTGGCTGATGGAATGCGTGGATTCAATTTTAAATTTAATACTTATCGTTGGGAAAACCATATTATTAATATGAATGAAGAGAGTGCTGAATGTAGTCGAAGCACATATCTTTTTAAAGTATAGCCATCTACGGCACTCGGTGCTTTCTGCCTACCCCGTTAGGAACTTGTCGTGATAAAATAATAAAAATTCGGGAAATTTATCACAACGAAAAAAAAGTTATAGCAATTAATTGGAAAACATGGTACCTACATATATTCGTGTAATGTAATAACGTACCTTAAACCTTATCTTTCATAACAAGATATTACTCATTGTTTGTGGATTTTATTGGTTGTTGATAACCTACTTCTATTTTCTATATTCTATTGTTTCTCAATAAACCGCATCGTACCTACTAGTGAACATTATATTAAACATATTGATACAACAAATTTTTATTATCAATTTATTGTAGTTAACTACTGTGCTGTACTACTACTGTACCACCTAAGGATCTACAATAACAAAAAAATTGAATAGTTCAATTTGAAATTATAATAGGTTTAGTTTTTAACATGTATAAAGCTTAGCCAGAATTTATCTTGTGAAATTAACAAATGTCACAAAACTGATTGTGAACATTTAAAGTTTATAACAATATGTGTTAAATAAGGCTACGTAACTTAAAATTATTATAAATATAAAAACTCCAACTTACTATTTAGAACTAACGTTTGTACTCATGAGTTGACTCTAATATTACAAACTAGCGATATTTGTCTAAGACAGTTATTACTTTTAAAACAGATTACATTATCATAGCAAAAATATGTAGGTTCCCATTTGTCACATGCCTTAAATACTTATGAAACTAAATAAAATGCCCGTGAAATCTACCTTTTATTCAGTATTAAGTACTTACATTAAATTGTTAGAAGTCGTATATATGCAAAATATGAGGTAATTGGCAACTACCAGTCTACCTTGACGGCAAGAAAATAATGAACAGAATTAATCTAGAATAGATACGACGCAGCTAAGTTAACCGGTACGACCCAGTTTGTAGCACAACTGCATCACTTTATATCGTGTAAATGCAATGTGGCAATATGTCAGTGCAAATTTTCACCTGTGTCGGTCCGTTGCGCCCTATATACATACTATTATAAAAAATATCACCAACATATAACTTAATGTCAGCGAATATAATAAATATTTACACATGCATCTCTACTCGTTTTTGTTTTATTAACGGAAGGAAATCTAAAACATACCCACGATCTCTTGGGGGAAGAGTTGGGAGTGTTTGGGATTTTTTAATCAATGGTCGTCCAGCATATACGTCACTGGGATCTCAAAGGAACGTGTCTTGTGTGTCAATTGCGCCTTGCCTATCAGGCATCGCCAATCCTCTCTTGATCTCGGCCCTACCATCACGTACCTGACACTGACACCAGCAAGTCAGACGTTAATACTGAGAGAGAATTGAGAAAGTTGAAACACCTCACATCTCAGTGTATGTTGTTCCTGCCTACCGCATGGTTAACAGGAACTCGGCACGATACAACGTTTTATCATACATTGAGTGTTTGGTTCACATTGATGTATGCATGAATATGAATATCTATTTGGTGTAATAATAATATCACGGGACAACATCACACACGGTCGCCTGATCCTAAATTACCCAGAGCCTGTGTTATTCTAACCAGAACGCCGGAAAACTACGTATACATACATACACATGCGTGTGTGCGTATGTGTGTGTGTGTGTGTGCGAATGTGTGTGTGTGTGTGCGTGTGTGTGTATGTCCGTGTGTATGTCTATTCGCGTGTGTGTGTGTATGTGTGTCTGTGCGTGTGTGTGTGTGTGTGTGTGTGTATGTGCGTGTGTGTCCGCATGAATTATACGTGTGTACGTGTCAGTATTAAAAGTCGGCATCGTCCAAAGAAAATGTTTATTAAATAAAATATCCGAGGTACATTATGTTTTTAGATGCGTCATGTACTGCTTAGCGGTATGCATTTTTATAATGCAAGTAAAAATAAAGCAGAAACAATAGAGCATTGTGCGTAATATCCTGTATTTATAAACAATGCATACGAAAGCCTACTATTATTAAATAACGTTGAAATTTAAAATTGTATTTTAATGTACAAATCATCTTGCGGTTAATAAATGTATGTTCTGGACTGATATTCAGTACCTATAATACTCACTTTTAATCATACCAATAAACACGTAGTCGCTGCAACCACAACATTAAAGAAAATATAAACGTCGCAACTAAATTGTTTTTCCGTTTCTTGTTTTTCTTTTTGGAACCGATATCAGAATGTTCTATCACAGATATATTATTATTATTATTGTCACAGATATAAGATTTCTATTAATGCGTACTTTTAATAACCTAGTTTGCAAGTGAATGGTCTTTATAATATCAGTAGAAGCCGACAAAGTCTGATGGTTATTACCAAATTGTGAGGTCATTACGTAATTACTAATCGGCATGAGAAAATGTTTCTGGCCGCGTGTGTCATTACAAATAATTCCCATACGTAACTCATTAGACTTTCCATTAATTATTGATTAGGTAATTAATTAAACTAGTATTGTGCTAGTAATTTTAACATACATGTTTAATCATGCAATGCCAGGTATGCAGTTTATAACATGAAAATATTAACATACTGTGCTATATTATTATATATGTATGAAGTAGTTCCACAGCAAGCTGAAATGGTCGCCGCCAGTATTACATATACATATATGTAAGTGTAAACAGCAACCACACCTTTCATACTAAAACAGAAATTGTTTTAATAACAATTTCTTCGGGGTAGAAATAAGTTTAGCAAAGGTACTGTCCTGGACGAACCGTGATAATACAATCTAACTATACAATCGAAGCCAATAGAGCCAAATAGAGAATATAACATTACTAGAAATAAGGAACAATCTTAATGGGTCTCAAAGTTAAGTCTTGTAGTCAGTTAAAGACATTTGCATTCAATTCCGTCTCGACTGCAGTCCATTTACGTCCCAATGTTGAATATATTCAATATGACATTTTGACAACAGTTATGTTAAAATATTTATATATCCTATGTTAAAAATGCTTACATTTTGGTCGAACATCAATTCTTCATCGAATGCAACTGATTCGCTATTGTAGACCTTACGAAATAATAATTACGAATGTGTATAATAAGCACATAATGTCCCCAATAAAGTGATAGTGGATGCAGACGCTTGCGTTTAGACGAAATCAAAAGACTAAAATATTTCCTACTAGCGGCCCGCCCCGGCTTCGCACGGTAGTACATCGCTCTATTGTCAATTACTTCTGAATTGTACGCGATTAACGATTTTTTTTTGTATATTTATCACACTTTGTGTTACACTATCGAAGTGTCCATACGGATCCCTAACATTTTATAAAATATTCTATCGCCTATGTTCATAAGGAATAATGTAGTATTCTAACGGTGAAAGAAATTTTCAAATCAGTCCAGTAGTTACAGAGCTTATTCAATGCAAACAAACAATCAAATCTTTCCTCTTTATAATATTAATGCAGACATAAGCGCTAATGCCTACGAAACAGTTGTTGCTCTGTGATTTTTTTACAGTAATAACAGGATTTGCGTTATGAATGTTAATGAAAACTGAAACTGGTAAATCCCATTATCTGAGTTACACTTCCTTTCTCTGTACCTATATTTTGTACATAAATGTACACATACAGCTTATAATTGCAGATAAGTAAGTACCCAATTATTGACTCCGAATTGTGTGTTGTTAGAATAACACATTAAAATACGCAATTATTAAATACTAGATATCACTTGCTTTTTATAATAATTGAATGCTAACCATTTTTTATGCTTCTTTGCATGTGGTAGAACATATGATATACATATGTTGTACCACATGCATAGAAGTGTGAATTATATGATCGTGTTATAAATAATTACGTCGACCGAATTAATCACCAATATTTATTGTATTGATCAAAACAATACGACGATATTAATCAGTGAACAAAGACGGGAATATCTAGGCTTTCATGTACTGCTTCGACTATCTTACATTACAACGGGACAGTATCATTACAGTTACATACGTGAAATAATATTTTTATATAATTTTCATCATGAAAAGCGCATCAGTATTTCAAGATAGTATATATCGTGAACATTATGCTATGACTTAAAGTTGAGCAAATATCTTTGATAAATATTCGCGTCAAGAACACAACCACAAACAGACCGACAGACAGATAGACGACGTCTAGTTTTTACGTAAATAAATTATATACAAAAGGATTAATGGCAGTAAGGCAACAAGGGCGAGTGCACAATTTCAATGTACAAATTTCATTATAACATTAGATTGTGATTTGAATGTGTAAATGTTCAACTCGGTTACGAATTAAGACTGTGTGCTTTAGTCGGTTATGTGTTAAATGGCGTACTCGAATGTACATTTAGTTTAATTCTAACAGATAAATACATTAAAATTAGAGATTATGTAACAGACAGAGAAACGTTACAAATTCTAATAAAGTTGAACACACATTTCCGGTTTACTTAGATACTAATGAATGCCTAAGGTATACTCAAACTGAATGAACCTAAGTAGGACTTTACTTATAGATATATAGACCGTAAACAGGCTATATCTGTCCGTAAAACTTAATAAAAACGTAATTTTATAGGCAAGGTTAACCTGTCTATTATCCTTTCTTTTTAGAGAAAGTGCAGAAATGTATTATTTTCTTATGAAACAAAATACATAACATCCGCATTATATTTTAAGATGACTTTTCTGGAATTTATAACACATTTTTTCAATTACATTTTATCATGAAAATTATTACTTAAAAGGGTAATAATAGTATGAAAAATGCAGAAAGAATTGATAAAAGTAATATATTATGTATATAACGCATAAGAAATGAGTTGGCATTACGACGCAACGTACAAAAGAAAGTGTGTTGTGTGTGAGCATTATTCAAAAATTGTTAGGATTTCACCAATAACGACCACTGAGAGAACGTGGCTTTCTGCAAATCTCTAATGTATGTCATAGAATGTGGTAACACGATATGTCAATGTAATCGTATGAGAAAGAACAATATGTAATATGATATTACCGCCTACAAACTGACGTACTGTTTTTAAACTACTTTTTTATTCCATTGTCACCACGGTTATCCTCTCATGATCAAAAGGTTTTGGGCCTTAGTTTACCACACTGGACAAAATGTTGGTGCTAGTTCTAAACCCCACACCCCGGAGGCGGTTTGAAATTTCAGCCACTCAGTAAATATTTACCTTACGATTATAACGGACAATATAAACGCTATTACTTACTGAGCACTTACATAGAAACAATTTCAAGGTTTTCTCTTACCTAGTAAAGTAAGAATATCGCTCAATTATCACAATAACGCTTCCATGCGCTTTATATTTAAGTTTATATTTTAAATTAAAAGTAGTTGCATCACATTTTCATCACGTCTCCATGCTCGAGCCGGTCTTCAACCCTCAATTGGGACCCTTAATTAGTTTTCTCAAGTACATTTCAGGTTTAAAATGTACGATGTCCATTACACCGGTAACAGAGATTTTAAACAACAATGGACAACCAGAACAGAATGTTTAACGCTCTCTTAACATTATAATTATTAATGAAACTTTGTCATTAACGACCACCGACTCCAAAGTCGAAAACCTCAGTGTTACCACAACAACAACATACCGTCACGCCAGGTCCCTAACGGGGTAGGCAGAAAGGACCGAGTGCCAAATATCTCTGTCCTTGCAAACCTG
>DWDX01004469.1:0-11658 GCA_018245675.1 Agara michaeli | reverse complement strand
ATCATATGTCAAATTTAGTTAATGAAAACTGCTTTAGGGAGCGCTAGTGTCTGACAAGATCACTGTTTTCGAAAATAAACTGAGATATTTCCTGATCGTCTGAGTCACAGAGCACTAAATTTAAATCAATTACAAAATTCGGAGACCTAAATAGGTAAGTTTTTGATTTAAATAACACTCTTTTCACTGTTTCCTCACAACATAAATGCCGGGCCCCCCCTCGGGCCGAGGGGCGATTTCCCTTTCCACACCAAAAGAAAACCATACCGCGCAGACTCGTACAAAATGGCGTCCTCCAAGTCTGAAGTGTACAATGTTCACATACCAAGTTTACCGATCGATATCAATGGAGGACTTGCTTTTTTCGGTGTCTTCCGTGCTCTGCGAGTATTTCATGAATTTAGTGTTCGGTTGAGTGAAAAAGTCTGGAGAGTTGCCTTTTTTGAACGGTTACATCACAACGAGCTCGCAGAGGCTGGAATAGGTGTGCGAAATGTCTTTCAAATCACGCAGGTGCGTACGCAGTCGTAGTTTCCCTGTGCTGTCTGGGCCTGCTCGAACGCCCGACCCCGTCATGATGGCCATTCATTTGGGCTTATCCTTTACGCCGTCGCAAAAGAGTTTATGTCATTCGTCTTCGATATCGGTTGGCTGCGTGCAACCAGCGCAGAATGCATCTAAACAAAAACATGAAACAAAATGCGTCATATCTTTACATCGCTTTTCAATTTTATATGAATGTTAGAAATGTAATATTCGAGCTATAATGTGTTTTAGCATAAAATTGTGGCTTGTGTACTACGTGTTAATAAACACTTAGATTTTGTAATTTTCCTGGATCATTCGAATTGCTGGGTGTTCAATAAATTTTCTATTTCGTAACATTTGAATAGAAAGCTCCGAGTATTGATTTTTCGAAACAAGCTGCCTACACTCTAGAATACATAGAATAGAGTGTTCAAACATAAGTCTAATAAGAATTAATAAGATACTATTTATGTTCCTTTCGTTCTAGAGACATTTAATAAGATATTCAACACGAATTAGCTAAGACGTGAACTTTAATTGATTAGCTCTGAAATGTGGACGTTTCAGTTTTCAGCAGCTGGGACAGCTTGATTGTTACATTTCAACATTTCCAGACTAAAAAATTAAGATCCGTTTCACCTTTATTTCTACAGAGACCATGTATTTATTAAAAAAAATATTTGTTGTTACATGTTTTGGTTAACCAAACAGAACTAATATGTAGAACTATAATAGAAAAATATAAACAAGTCCTAGTAACAATAAATTACTTAAGTTACTTAGTTTACAGTTAACAATTTAGATTTGAAATTTTTAAAGGTGTGTTCTTACCATTTTCAATTTTAATAAATTGATATTTCTCGTTCAAATTTAAATCTGCTTACTGCATATTGTTTGTAATATGTTGTAATATTCTCTCAGATATTTGCTATATTTGTATTACTTTAGTATCTTTATAATGTATACCAACATAATTTCTTCTCATATTTCCATCTTGGAGCTGTAGTGGAGACTCTTAACATTAATTGGCCGGTTATAACTGTTTATATGAAAGTTGTACCTGTCCTAAATTCTATCGAAGTAACAACATAGTCTAAAGCTCTCAATGGCATTGTAAGGATATTTCTGGAAAAGTTGTATTAAAATGGTTGGAAAGATTTTTAGTTAGTATATGTTAGTTAGTTAGTTTGGAACGCTACATGTGTAGTAGGATGGACCACAATTATCTAGAAATAGTTCATTCAACTAATCGTGTTAGGCTTTGCTTTACAAATTTAATGTTATTTTGAACAATCCATCAATATGATGTAAAATTGAGTATATATTAATGAGATATGAGTCGAGCTTTACTTTCTTGTTTTATGCTAAGACTAGTGATATTAACTGTATTAGTGGCCTCATGGTCGAGTGGTCAGAGACCCTGACTGCAAAACTAGAGGTTGTGGGTTCGATTCCCATTCGGGATAGACATTTGTGTGATGAGGACATTTGATTGTTCTGTGTCTCGGCGTAATAAAAATATCTATATAAGTTCAATACAGTATGCATATATGTATGTTTATCAGCTGTCTGGTTACCATAACACAGGCTTCAATTGCCTAATTTGGAATCGGATAGCCGTGTGTGGAATTGTCTCTAGTTATTATTGTTATTAAAAAATGTGGTGAGTTATGGATTATAGAGTAGTAATACTATTAGTCTTAAAGTTGACTTTATCATAGTGGCAGTTATATTTTCAGCCCAACGCTTAGTAACTTAGGGTGACATTTACAATGTAGGCACTAAAGGGGTATATCGGAGAGGGGTGGTCATTCATATATGACATTTCACACTAGGGTGAGGGTTGTATTGTAAATAGGAGCAACATTTGTAAAAAGCGATATGCAAATTTAGGGGTTAAAAATATATTCTGAGTGAAAAAAATAACTCACCGATTGAGAACATGTTATAGTTTTGTTTTGCTCAATGTTCACATTTGGAATTATATTATTTTTCTTTTTTTATCAATCATGAACAGATCTGATAGAAATTTTTAGCAATACTTGTGATTTATTATGTGTTCTAAAATTATTATTACCCCATAAACTTCTGCAATTTTACCGCAATGGTAATGTGGATTGTTACCGTAAAACTTTGTGTGTAATTGTGTACTGTGTGTGATTGATGATATTTGAAACTTTAATATTTCGCTAATCCCACCGTCCATCTATGTGTCATTGTAATAATAACAGATATAGAAACAGCCACAGCTTTTTAAAGTGTTGCAACATTATATCAGAGTTACTAATGTGCACGGAATAGATGCAACACTGGTTATTCTTAACAGTAATATTTTCAACTACTCTTGTCACAGCTAACATACTCATAAATAATTGTGTTAATACTAGATTATACATTTTGAACGGTTCACAATTCGGTTATATAATAAGTGTTATTTTTTCATCTGCCTTCGTAGTGTCCGACATTGCTTTAATAGAGCCATTGAAACGAGCTTTAATACTTATAGAAATTGACCGATCCAGTGTTTTAGTAATTAGTGAATGTTACTCGTGAATGGCAGTTTGTAGGTTCAATTCCCACCCAGGACCGGAAAAGTTTTGAAACTCACAGTCTCTTCCCAATTTGTGATCAAACGGCTGTGTCTTAAGTTGCCCTCTAGTTATTATCATTATCACATTAAGACCGTTCAATAACGTGAATCGTTCACAGACTTTAACTCAAAACGGGCGATTAAAGGCACCACGAGGGTAGGGTGCGACCGCCCGCTGCCACTAGTCTCCCGCGGCTACAACCAATGGTACTGGAGTCGAAGCGACGCGGCGACGAGCGCGGCACCAACTCGGACAAGATGAACGCCGCCGTGAGCACCGAGTCCATGGACATGGCTGAGGAGGTAACACCGCTTTCGCCTACTTTTCTCCACGCTTTTCTAGGTCCACTGCTGGACGCAGATCTTCTCTCCCAGTGAGAGGGTTTTACGCCTCAGTCTACCACGCTGGCAAAGTTCGTATTGGAAGTCTTCGCACACCTCAAGCATTAATTTTCATAACGTTCCTAAAGTGTGCAGGTTTACTCGCGATGTTTTCCTTCACCGTTTAAACTTGTAACTTACAAACGTCCCGAGGTGCTTGCTAGGATTTGAACACTCATTCGGATTTGAACGCAGACTCACCGGAATGAGAGGCCGAATATCAAACCACTAGGCTACCGCTTTATTAATTAATGTTGAAGAAGCGCGCTGTAATCAGTATAACCATTATGAATTGTGCTTTATTGCAAGCAAATTTATAAATCGAAAGCTTCAATACAAAATAATTTATTCACAAAAAGGTACAGTGTCGTAATATTAATTCGAAAATATCTTTCCAATCGCAGCGAGCTTTATCAGACGACGTAATTATTTTGTTTACGAATGAAAACGGCCAAGTCTTTATATGTATCAGTATTCCCTGTCACGTTGCTATTACTTCTGTACGTTTTCTTGGTCGACCTTAAAATGTCGGTATCGTAGCAACGTAACTTGAACCGGAGCGCCGCGACGCCCACGCAAATCGATCGCGACCCGCCGCTCTGCCCCCAGAAGCCTCCGTGCGGAAAACGCGGAGAATTTATCTTAGGAATATCAATCTCGTGTACTTATCTATATCTATACTTATATCCTATTTATCTGTACAAAAATGGATAGAGATATTTAGCACTCGATGCTCTGTGCCTACGACATTTAGGGACTTGGCGTGATATTACTTGACGTTACTGTAGGCAGTTTACGTTTATTTTTACTGCGTTACTGTTTTTTTTATTACAAAAAATGCTTTTATTTGCTGGATTCAGGTACATAAAATTAGATCTTAAAATAAAACTTAGCCATTAAATCCTGCCTAGATAGGCATGCAAAATATCTAATTAAGGTATGTCGTCTATAAACCTATATATTTAATTATTATTGGAATTAAATTATTATTAAAGTACAATGTTCTTATATCAAATTAATTAAATAAATGCAAATTTACAAATTATAAAATGTCAGTTAAAAAATCATTAATTGTATAATATGTCTTATGAATTAATAATTCCTGCAATTTAATCCTCATTAAGTATAATCCTCTCATTGTAATTTCTACACTCTCTTGTCTTTCACAAGTTGTTTTTCCACTATGCATATAGGTTGACTGGAAGAAATCTAAATTTACGCGATAAATCCGCCTATTTCATTTTGCAACAAAATCTTTATGTAACATTGTTAGTATGTACTTTGTTGCGCAAAAAGGTTTATTATATAAGTGTACTTGCTAAGGGCCTACATTCGTAGTTAAAAATCCCTATTAACGTAAATTCGACTGCATCTTAAATGTAGGTAACAGTTAAAGTGACACCCAAATTTCTCATTTGCCACGACGAGTTTAACGGTGAGATGAAGTAACCGGACTCATTTAAATCCAGCTAGAGCAAACGAATCGCATTTCTAAGAAAGCTAAGCGGTTCAGTGTTCGAGCAAATTCAATTCCCTCAAATTCGTTATGCAAAGCTTAGTAGAACATTCTGTTTGCATCAGATTGAGAGCAATTAGTACTGTAAGCAATAAAAAGTCCAGTCTCCGGTTAAATATTTCGTGACGGTATTTACCACCCTTGTGTATTCTATTCTAAGACTACACTATCTATATTATAATATTAATAATAATAATAACTGGGGACAATTCCACACGCGGATATCCGATTCCAAATTAGGCAATCGAATGCCAGCGTTATGGTAACCGGATAACCGATAAACATACATCCGATATAATACTTATATAGATATTTTTATTACGAACAGACACAGAACAAGCAAATGTGCCCATCACACAAATGTTTGTCCTGGGTGGAAATTGGACCCACGACCTCCGATTTTGCAGTCTCTAACCACTCGACCAGGAGACCAGTGAAATATTTACAACATACATACCTATCATCACGCTAGGTCCCTAACGGGGTAGGTAGAAAGCACCGAGTGCCAAATATCTCTGTCCTTGCAAACCTGACGCGCTTCGTCTACATTTCATCACTCTCATCATGAATACACGCCGGTTACGGAGACTCTTGACTCCTCCGAACAGAATGTAAAATAGACAATTGTTATTATCATTGTTAGTTTTAAACATTCGCCATTGGTGTCTTCTTAACCTAGTCTTCTTTTACTACGAGTATGTTTTCAATTCGTTAAAAGTACGCACGCTTAACCATACAAATTTGAGGCGAAGGAGGTATGTTAGGGCTAGAGCTAGTGGAAATCCATAGTCGTCTATGATTAAAATTGTAAGAACTCTACCTTTATAATTCATATTCAGGGTTGGACGGCGGTTGTCGCGAATTTGGAGGATATATTCAGCGAATTCTGTGAACGATCACGCAGCTTTAAGGATTCATTCAAGAAACATCGCCAGAAAAAGGACGAGTACTCCGAAAAACTAAAAACGTATGTATATTCAATTATTAGTAGCAGTAGTTCAATGTTGGTCATTTTAACAAGTTACTGTTCATTCAATATAATAAACTTTTTTCCAATATCAATATCCATTAATCCATTACATTCTAGTTTGATCCATCAAGATCCAATATAATACTCGTGATAATAATATTTATTGAATCAAAGTGTATTATTTTAACTATTGACAGGCTCAACAAAGTTTTAGAATCGCTGGGCGCGATACCGATCCTGCCGGCGCTGCAGTTGAACGCGGACGCGCACAGGTTCTCTGCCTTCGATGTGTTCGAGGACACGGACTTCGAGGGCCAGCACTACAGAAGTCAGCCGCTGGACAGCAGCTCAGAGAACAGAGGCGCACAGGACTTCGGCGTGGGAGTGTTCAAGTTATCAGACGAGGATGGTGAGACTTCCGTTATTATTATTATGCTTCTGGTGTTGTCTTTTGTCTGCCAATGTCTGAAATTTTTATTTATATACATAACTTTCGTACTTAGTAAAATGAAATATTCTATGTTCTTAAAACATATTAATACTTCGCAGGCCCTGCCCTCTTCAGTTTTTTCACCAAATAAATAATATTATCTTAACAATATTGTAGCGAAGAAATATAATCTATTGTATTATTAAACTTCTTTTCATATTGGTGGCAGTATTCGAACAGAAGAATGTTTCGAGCAATGAAGAGGCGGCTTCATCAGAGCCAGCTCAACGCATTGAGGAATCTGATGAGGGTGTCACTTTCAAGGCCACCTCCACTGACAGCAAGGAGGAACCAACCTTGCTGCATTGGATCCTGGCACAAGGGAACAAAGCCTCCTTGCAGGATATCATAGATTATTGTGAGAAAGGGCTTGCGTTGGTAAGAATAAATTTCAATAAATTTCAATTTTTAAAAAAAGGTTTTGTCATCTACATTTGATACTACTTATAAAATCTCATCGGTATAAGCTAAGCTAAACAAAATCATCCAATAACTAACAAAGCACAAATTCTTGTGAAATTCTCATGATAAAATTTAAAGGACATAATTTGCAACTCGAAACGACTTATAAAGAGATAAAACTTCGATATACGCGGCACATTTTCATGTTGTGTATTAAACTTGATATTTCTTGAGATTTATCTCCATGAGTAGCATTGGTGACATAAAAATAGCTCAATGTATAGGGTGAATAGGGTATTTTTAGTTCTGTGAGGTCCATACTAGGTCTCTTACGGCTCACATAAAGTGGGCGTGTGACCAGATACTGGTCTGTCCCATAATAAACATGTAGGAAATGCATCCTCTATGTCATATGTATTTTTGCTTGTGAATTTTTGACATGAGGTTATATCAAAATGTATGGTATACATCCACCAGATAGATGCAGAGCCGCTTAAAGAAAGGGAAGCGGAGCTTTATCACATATTGGAGTACGCCAATCTGCACGGATTGAAGCAGATAAAGGGCATCGAAGATCGGCTGTACGGGTTGGACCAGCTGCTGAGCGACGTGAAGAAGCTAGAGCGAGATCAGAAGGATCAGGCCGCGTCCATCATTCAGGTACGTTTTTTTACACCCCTTTGTGTACAACGATACAAAGTCTATTGTAATCCATTCTAAATGGTATTTTTGTGAATGCCAGAAGAAGTTTAATCGATATTCCTGTGCATTTGCCATTGGCGAAAGAAACATTGCTATCGTATCAAAGTACACTGAGTATTAATACTTATTTGTATTTTTAAATGTATAAAAAGCAGCAATCTAACTCTGATGTAAATCTATTAATTAATTTACTTGTCAAATTTGCTATGCTCCAGCATCGCGAACGATTAAACGCGGCGTGCGACCCATCAGTGTTGCCCACGCTGGTGCAGTCCCACGGTCGGCAGCTGGAGAAGTTGCTGAAGGGCCATCAAGTGTTGGTAGACATCCGACGTCGCATCTCCAAGTCGAAGGACGAGTTATCGCACATCTTGAAGGCGAGATTAGAGTATGTACACATTTAACTTGATAATTTATAAGTAATAAATACACTAATCTGCATAAGAACAGTGTGGTGAGTAAGTTTTTTAAAATGTGCAATAATTTTTGAAACGTTTTTAAAGTCATTCTCGTGCATCCAAGACACTTACATTCATACGACTGCCTACTTTTTAGTTCCTCGAAAAGTATAGCGTTGAAACGGCATCTACAAGGGAGGGTGTTGTGTTGTGGCAGGGCGGTGCTGATGATCGAGAACTCGATGTCGGTGCAGGACGCGCACGCGATGTTGTCGTTCCAGTGCTTCAACCGGCTGGCGC
Source organism: Agara michaeli (assembly GCA_018245675.1). Classification (NCBI taxonomy): domain Eukaryota; kingdom Metazoa; phylum Arthropoda; class Insecta; order Lepidoptera; family Hesperiidae; genus Agara; species Agara michaeli. Next base: position 3,381 of record DWDX01004469.1, on the reverse strand, counting down.
GCTACTTCGGCATCGTGGCGCAGCTGCACCGCGCGCCCGCCGTGTACGTGCGCGCGCTGCACGAGGCCGCGCGTCGCCGTGCCTTCTCGCGACACCACCTGCAGGTGCGCCGCCGTACTACTCGCGGCGCGATACTCAGTTGCTTTACATTTGTTATCCGAGATGTCCATTAATTTATGCTCATCGAGATCTATGTATCTTTTTTCTGTTTTCTGTTGTTGAATCAAGTATAACTAAGTAAGAATAGATGCCATGAATTCGTAAGATATAAATATATATATATGTAAATGAAATATTGCTTCTTAGTGGGCCACCGATCTAGCCGAGAAGCTGCTCAAGATCCATGATGAGGAAGTGACAAGGCGGCAAGAGTTCAACGGTCTGTTCGAGGGTCATTTTCTAAAGAGCCTGTTCCCCGGCATGACGGAGCTGCCCCCTCCCTTCGCCACACAGGCTCCGCCCGCTTTCGACGCACGTCTGCCTGTAATCACGAACGAGGACGTTGAGTTCATATCAAATGCTTTTCCATTGCTCGCAAGTGATGTTCCCAAGTACGATATGGAGACAACCGTGAAGTTCTTTCAGCAGAGGTGAGATAAGTCTAAGGGATTTTATTATGAAATTCGTCAAAAATTGCATTTTTCGCAATAAAATTATAACGTGTTCTTCATATATTTTTCAGGTTAAACGCATCAGAACACGAGGAAAAGGATGTAGATATTCAAGTTGACCTAGACAAGTTAGTTCTTCTATAATCACATCTTATTTGCATTACAGCTGTTCCTTAAATTTACGTTTATAGTTTTCATTTTACATTGGCAGGGAAGACTTCGAGTCTGAGACGGACACTGATTTTGAGAAGTTGAGCAGGCAAAGTGGGTCACAGAAACAAAAAATGGATATATCGACTACCTGCATTCCCGAAACCACTGCCGTGTCCACAGTGACTGAGGTGCGAACACTACCGGTTATACTGGAGACGGTCGACAGTCCCCAGGAGTTTGTCCATTCAGAGTTTTACATCGAGGAGTCGCTACCGTCCAGCTTGGATTGGGGCCGCGATGACCGACAGGTGCTCGTCGCCACCTCGCGTACAGATGGCGCCTCTCGTTTGAGACCTTGGTGATCGATTTCAAGCACTCATTGCTTTCAGTTTACTAACATTCATTGTTTCTATTTATGCCTCGATAAATTTTCAATGAAAAAATATCTGTGGTGTATAACACTGATCGTAGGACAGGTTGGAGGTTTTATTCGAGCGGACGCCATGTTAGTTATTTTTCGTTGCTCCCGTCTGACCGGCCCCGTATTGCTATTTGTTTAGTGTTTTTATTTGGCTCCTTTGTACTGCTTTTATCTAATATTGTACCTTTGTTTAATAACTTACAATATCATGTGCACAGTTGAAACGATGTTTCTTTTTTTTTAGGACAATATGAGTATCGATAAATTAAATATCGAAAAATTACAAGACTTTTTGGTGAAGATTTGTGGATTGGTTAGAGTTAGCATATGTTTTATTAAAGAGGAGTTGGTGAAACTAAAAAACGACATCGATGAACAGAATAAAGTCGTTAAAGAAAAGCATTTGGAGATAATCGATGCTTGGGAGAAAAATAACGAAGAGGCGGCAATTAGATTCCGAGAGCAAACCCAGAGGTTGACCGTCGACCACGAATTGGAATTGAGTGATATGAAGGCATCGCTCAGTGAAAAGGATGACATTATAAGTTCTATGAAATCCGAAAAAGAAGAATTAAAAAAAACACACCAAAAAGATATCGAAAGGCTAGAAATGGAACAGCAGGGTACTAAGGATTTATTAGAGAAGGCTTTGCAAGAGATAAAGATGTTTGAAAAGAAGCTCGAGGATGCCGAAGTGCAAAAGCACAAGGAAATGAAAGAGTTGCAAGAGAAAATGCACCACGAATACAAAGCGGAAATCGAGTCTTTAAGGTCAAGGTAATTTATCGTGCGACACGCTTATTATTATGGTTTGAGGGTCGTCATTTGTTAATGTATAGAATTAATTTCTTATTGTTATTTTGCTCACGCTTCTAGTAATATTGGTCATATGTACATAGTTTTTCTTTCGGTTTGATAAATATGAGAAAAATAGGAATTGTTGACGTTTAAACGAACTCGATTACAGGTTCCGTCTGGTGGCCCTAACGAACATGGACCGCTCGCCCTCGGAATCGAGCTTAGAGAAGATCGAGCGGACGGACATGATCGAGATTAACAGCCACAACGCAATTGTGATGCAGACCAAGGAGAATGCGGAAGTGGAGAAGGAGGAGGCAGTGAAGGACGCCATTAGAAGATGTAAGGCGGAAAACGAGCAGAAACTCAATGCTGAATTGGCTTTGTTGAAAGCTAAATACGAAGCGGATAAACAGGTATGTGCATCTGTTTCGCAATTAGCTGTTATGTTATATGTATGTTAGCTGATAAGCTTCACTCGTACTACCACTCCAGGTGACAATCAACGACGTGAGTCGGCGGCTGCTGAGCGAGAAGGACCGGCAGCTGGAGCTGCTGCGCGAGCGCGAGCAGCTGCTGGCGCGCGAGTGCGGCAAGTACCGCGACACCATCCAGCAGCTCACCGACCCCGAGACCAACGACCTGGACGCTTTGCTGCGGACGCAGGTCACTTTCAGCTATCCATATGACCAACGATACGCTTCTCCACTAATTGCGTGTAAACAAACTATAGGCGCCAATATTTACTTCAAAACGGCGCAAATGCAAAATCATTTGGTCCTTTAAGATCTAAACTTCAATTTATGATCCCTAACGCCATAAACTAGAGTATACATGACATAATAATACATAAGCATATTGTAATGGATATTGTAATGGGTAAATGTGAATGGTAATTATAGATTTTGTGAATCTATTCCATGTAGTGTTATGAATGTTTTGTGTTGTATAATCATAATATATATTCAGTTTAAATATACGTTATGTTTAGTTAGCGTCATTGGAAAACGAGAAGGCGGCACTACAGCAACAAGTGGTGGACTTGAAGAAGGAGCTGGAGAAGAAGTCCGACGAGGCTGACAAGAGCAGGGAGGAAGATAGCGACGGCAGGTTGGTCACCAAGCAAATGTTGCCATAAGTTTCATTATAAGCACAAAAAAAAGTTGTTACAAATTGAACCAATTTTTTTAAGAGGTCTTCTTTTTATTCTATTTTAAATCGCAAACATCTTATGACTGCTCAAAATAATCTACGTTTCACAAAATTGATGAACTGCTGAATGGAGATTTGCAACCGATCAGTAAAATTCAAAAAAAAATCAAAATTCAAATCGTTTTATTCATCATAAGGTACATACATACACTCAATGAAGGTCATGTTTTAGTCATCTTAATTACT
>DWDX01004468.1:0-11659 GCA_018245675.1 Agara michaeli | reverse complement strand
CCTGACTGTTGCACTTTCAAGTCCAACCCGCTTGGCCGATTGTGATGAAATTTGCTGATACATATTTTTGGTAGATCATAGAATAAATAGCATAAGTTCAAAAACATTGTAGAATAAATAAATAAATATTGTAGAAAAATTTAAATGTTTATAGAGTCGAGGAAAAATCGAATTTTCGGCGTTTACGGCTTACGCTGACTAAACTTTATGAGAAAATAATTTACGACAAAAATGTAGTTCTTCAAAAAACCAATAAAAAAGTCTGCGATGGCATATACGTCTAGTTCCTAGAGTTGAATTACAATAACCATTTTATATTGAGTTACATATCAAATTTCTCCCACTCAATATCAATTCTCATCTAGAAAAATATATTACTCACCTTAGGTAAATAATTTAGATTAAAGTGGTCCTTGATAGACTACATAATTTAAAAGAAAACTCTGGGATAGGAGATATTACACATTCAAAATTGCGAGCAACACGTTTAGCTGACTGCCCGCTAGGACAAAGAAATCTAATTACCTTCAATTACTTACTGATCAGTCATGAGTAGGCCTTTTCTTTGTCGCAAGTTTATCGTCATAATCTAGGACGCCCTATATATAAAGACTTTTAGCAATAACTGGTACATTATCATAATCCACATGTGTCAATTTATACCATTTGCAGAGAAAAACGCACAAAAGAACATCCAAAGACACCTGACAAATATATCAAATACAGTAGAAGATCTTGGGACACATTGATACAGTTGTGGAGAAAAAAACTTCATGAGTTTGATGATAGCAACAATGAGAACAGTCTGGGGGAGTCTGATGAAGATAGTGTGAAATGATAGGAAAGTCTATTTGATAACACAACATTTAGTTTAGCATTACAAGTAGCTGCAGTGAAATTGGGACTGTTTTTGTTCTTTGAACAATCATAGTTTTACAAGTGAAAAGATAATTCCTATTTATTTCCTAAATGTTAGGAAAGATTGTTTATCTTTATTTTTTCTATATAACCTTAATATAATCTGTTTTAGTATTTATTTTTTTCTAAATCGTATCAGTGATAGTAGTAGTACAATATGTATGGCTAAGAAATACCTACACACGTTTTTTTTGTAATGCAATGTATGACTGATGCTAAATAAACTATTTTTAAGTTTTCAGTGTTTGTTTATTATTTTTTGTCAAACACATGTTCAAACATTGTATGTCACATGTTTGGTTATAAAAGAATGTTATTATTATTAATGAATTTTTAGTAAATATTTTTAGATGTTGCTGAATCAGGATGCTATCTATTTTAATCTGATCAAAATATTTGTAATTATTATTATTATTATGCCATCACACCAGGTCCTTCACGGGGTAGGCAGAACGCACTAAATACCAAATATCCGTCCTTACCAACCCAATGTGCTTCACCTATAAACAAAATGTGTATATTTATAATAATCCCTCTTCCTAAGATCCAAATATAGTTGCGTAAGATATCAGTAGGGTTAGGAATATTCTTGATTTTACAATGCGGCAAGTTATTATGGGTTATAAATTTTTTCACCTTTGCTTTTCTGCCAAAAATTTATATCATTGAAACAACTGGCGGAGGTCGTAATATTTTATTGAAATTGAAAATGTGATACATTAATTAATGGGTAATTCTATTCTGTTTAATATATCGCGGGCCTGCTTCACGATTGCGCTATTTTTCGTGTCTATTGCTAGATTTCGCAACTTCTCCATATACTCATCAATGTTTGCTTCTGTGGGACATGATGGACCACCTGTAATATGTTATTGACATTATAATGAACTAAACCGAACAAACAAGCTTGAATGCCTAGTTGCATATTATATGAAAACCTGTTAAGGCTTTTTATAATTTCTGATCAAAATAAATGAGCAAATGGAAAAGTATAAAACTTAAACCATTTTGAATTATGTTCTTTCAATATTCTGAGAAAATCAGTACATGTGTTCGGTCAACTCATACTCAGTTGGATAATCTTATAAATGTTATCACTTACCAATTATGTTACAACTTATAAATTTGATAGATTGGAGTTTGTTATTGGTTACTTCTCAAACCTATAGTATGTATGTATATATTCAACGGGGTAAGCAAAAAGCACCAAGTGTCAAATATTATGCAGTGCAATAAAACGAACTTGGAGATTAAAGTACAATTTGTAACATTACCTGGAAGTGTAATAGCTTTTAAAGCCTGCACTAGAGTCGACACAAGCGTCTGGCGATGCAGCATGAGCGCGGCGGTGCGCTCCGATGCCGCTGCAGTCTCTTCGCGGAGCCGAGTCGTCGCAGCGCTAACTTCCTCGGCATGCCGTTGAAGTATTGCATTCTAAAGAGTTTGCATAATCTTAATATCTATGACGTCGATACACATACGGAGGGTGATCATAAAATTTACGGTAACAAAGATAAAATGGAACTGGTTTTTAAGTTTCCCCTTAATTTTCATTGAATTTTCTTAATTCTGTGTAATAATTTATTTATACCATTAATATAAAGAAAAAATATTATGGTGTAATAATATTTTTGTATTGTATACTTTTCAGTGTGATGCAGCATGTAAGTAAAACTTCCACTGAGCCTTATCACATATTATCAAGGATATTATGTTTAAAAGGAATCACAAAAGCACGTATTATACAACAATCTCAAAATTAGTGTTCTTTCTGGATTTTGACTAGCCATTTTCATTATTTACAAGACAAAATATAAGTAAATATGTTTTGCCATAATATCAACATAGTTTACATGACTCTTAATTAGATTGCTTACTTGTTGTTCATAATCTGAATTGAGCTTTCTAAGTTGCCTTAGCTCTGTTTCCCTCAACTTGTTATGGTAAAGGAATTGATCTGTAAATATTGGTATATCTGTGTCACCTCCGGTGGTCTCTTCTCCCTGTGAAAATCAATTGATATGGTGGTAACAGTAACAAGTACAATGGAAAAATATTGATACCTACCTATATAATGATAACATAATCCAAATAACATTGGTTTATAATGATATATATTTTTCTGTCCTATGTCGGTCCCTAGCCTTCCTAACTTTCCATACCAAAAATTACATCGATCTCTTAGTCGGTTGTTAGAGACGGACAAACAAACAGAATCACATTTAAATTTATAATTATCGGTATGGATTAGAACAATTACATTTAAAAAAAATTAAATTCAATGTTCAAAGGAGTGAAACAATAAGATTTTTTAAGTTTAAATACCTGCCAGTTATTCAAAAAAAATATTTTTATGCAATAATTATATTTACAACATTTGTATGTATTTTGTAAATTATAAAATACTTTATTTTGTATACAAAAGACAAAAAAGCCGATTGATACAGCTTAAATATAATCACAAAGTTAATGACACTAAATACTCACTGAAGCCGGGGTAATGCACGGCCTGGGGCCTGCAGGTGTTTGTTGATGGGAGGAATTAATTGCAGGACCATTGCTATTGTTAACATTATTCGAATCCATTACTGCAATTGTTACACCTATTGAGTATTTAATAATATCAATTGAAGTAGGTAATTAACACATATTATAAGATAAATTATATTACATTAGTTTCCATATTCTTATATATACTATTGACAAGCTATTTGCATGAATCATACACCTTGGTAATATGCAACTACCACCATTAAAATGGGACTAAACTTAATGCATATTAGTTATTAAACTAAACCCAACTGCTCTGAAAGTTATCGGTAAGACTGTTGATGGAAAATATTAATATAAGAAAGATATATTACAGTATCAAATATATAGTATATATACCTACACTATTTCTAACACTAGATATAAGTTCAACCAGATAAATATTATTCGTCATTTAGAATGCAACATATTTTGCCATATTAATATTGATATGTGAATAAGCAACATCGCTAGCTTAATGAAGAAACTACTGCATGCAATCACATTTGATGAAAATACCATCTTGATTTTTTGTTTTCTTTGCTGCTACTTGGTTACCATCCATGTGATCTTTTAATGAGTTGTGTGGCCCGATTTTCTTGTATTCATTCCATTCCTTGATATACCTGTATAAAAGAGTATAATATAGAAAAGTTATTTAATATAATGCATAAAAGATAAATAGATGCATTTTGACATTATTCACCTTTCCTTGTCTTGCTCGGCAGCATCTAAATATTGTTGTTTCTCTAGAGCAGGTAGCCTACTCCACTCACTTGCCAGTTGCCTGGTGAGTTCTGCAAAGCCAGGAACTTGTTGTTCTCCTCGTAGTTGTTCACGTCGTTCATTTAAAAATCTGACATATCCTAAAATAAATGGTCCCAATTTAAGCATTGAGAGATTTAGTTTTCATAATAATTAAATTATTATGTACACACACAACAATTCGGAACTGTATTTGAAATACCAACAATGACTAAAATCATTGTTGTTTTTTTTTTTCATTTCTAATATCACCATTTGCTGCGGTGAGTTTTGTTATTTATACTGTGCAATAATTTGCTGCAATAAAAGTCCCTTGACCAAGCTATAATTTAGCTTTATTTCTTTTTTCTTCATTAAATGAGTGAGCCTTGTGTAGACCGCGGCTCAGGTCTTTATAAAGATGAACGCTACGCAACCTATTTCCAGATGATAATGATCATCAATTGATGTTGTTGAAATAAATGTTTAATAAATTAATGAAGATTAGTGAATAAAAACAGTGAAAATAAACATAAACCTTTTCTTACCAGTCAGAGGTTGTCGAGGTGCCGTATTATCTCGAGGCATTTTTAATCTACGTTTTTTAGGTCTCTTCAGCGATGGCTTTTGAGCATTAGCTGCCTCTGTATGATCGGTGTTATTTTGAGTTGGAGGCAAAGCACTTGATTCGTCTGTCTTTGCCGCATCTTCGTTAAGTAGAGGCTTTTCTGACGTTGGATCCATTTCCATTACTTTACTTCTTCGAATAATCTGTGTAGGTACTTATTTCTTAATTTACATAATCACTTTGAATCTAACGTTATAGTATAAATTACAACGTTCATTAAATTTAAGTGCTCAAACGGATAAAAACAAGAAAAATTATTATCCATTATTTCATATATTGTGTTGTGTGCTGGCGACGAATGAAAAGATCAATGATAATGATAAGTAATAATAATATATAAAATGATCACGTTTTCGAGTAACAATTTATATAAGCATGAAATCATACAATGTAATTCTTTACTTAAATACTGCATTAGTCGTACCAGCCAGTTTGTACCAAAATATACCGTAAGTATGAATTTTCAACGCAATATTTCATTACGATTATCTTATAACAAGTACTGTGTCAAGAACAGTCAGGGTCAGGACAGTTAAAAACTGAATTTGACTATAGCCGACAGAAGGGGGTGTAGCGTAGGAGCAAAAAATCAATAGACTATTTTAAATATCTCGTCAAACATGACATCTATAAATTAAAAATTGCATTTTTAAAGTACTGTAAAACTATTCAATGTTTTTATAAATAATGGCTTTATCGCAAATTACGATATCCAGGAGTTAATAAACCAAAACCAAGGTAAAAACTTTATTTAAACTGTATTTTTTACTGTGTTTATCTTTTATTTTTGACAATGACATATTGGTTGATTAGTCGTTTGACAATTGCAGAATAGGTTTTTATAATCCTTCTTGTTTTCAATAACTACATAAAATGAATATATAACTATAAGGATATCTTAGAATTATTTGAAACTTACTTAGGGTGTAACAAATTACTCACATAAGCAACTGTGTTTTGCATTTATTATTATGAAATTATTTTGTAATTTCTTTGAAAAACCATGGTAAGAACTGGGTACGGTACAGAAGTTCGAGCTTAATCACTGATTCGCATTAAATACCATTTATTATTAAGATAAAATTGACAATTTATGCTAAAAATTACACATGTAAACAATGTTTTGTTATTACCTTTGACCTTATTTTGGAAATTATGGTTGCAGACAGACTTTGAGATGAATGAGGCGTTGGCCTCTTTAGAAATGTTGATGTCAGAGTTTTTCGCGCCGACGACAAATAATTTTAGAAAAAGAGAAATTGAGAGCATGCTGGAACATTTTTCCAATAATAGAGATTCCTGGAAGCACTGCTTGTTATTTCTTCAAAACTCACAGAATCAATATGTTTTGATGTTTGTATTAACTACTTTCGAGGTGAGCATATAAGTATGAAATTGTTGAAAATAAAGAAAATTGATGACAATATATTTGTGACTGTTCGTTTTATGTTTAAGTTTACAAAGTTTATGTGAGTAGAAAATTCCTCTTGTGTTCAACTTAGATAGTTAAATTTCAGGCAGGTATAATATGTTGCAAGTCACTTATCAAATTATTATTTTAAAATAACTTGTATTTCATGATTTTACAGAATATAATCAATAGAAGATGGATAAGTCTACAAGACAGCGAGAAAGTTGACATTAGGACATTATTGATGAATGAGCTGATGGCCAAACATGAAGTACTACCATATTTCATAAGAAATAAATTGGCTGCCCTCATGGTCTTCATTGCTCGCTATGACTGGCCACATCTATATCCTGACTTCTTCAACAATATTGTTGAGGTTCGTACATTTCAATGTCTCTTATTGTTGATATGTTAATTGTTTTACAAACTTACCTTACAAAATTATTATATTTATGAGTTTTATTTTAGTTCTTTCAAATGTTTTACTTCATTTTTATTTTTATAGTTGCTCAGATGTGAAGGTCGTAGATGCCTATTGGGACTAGTGCTTGCACAAGCTGCGAGTGAGGAGTTGGGCGCAGTAAGAGATACCTGTGTCTTGCTGCCTTCAACGCGTCGCAGCCAACTTGAGAGACTTATGTTAAAGGGCATGCCACATATGCTGAATGCTCTTAGCGGTAGGAAGCTTACTTAGAATATTGTTTTTTATCTTGAAATCATTGTAGTCATGTATAAAAACAGATTACAGTTGGATACTTTTAGAAATAAGTAAATAATGAAATATAACAAATAAATAATGTAGTAATATTTAGTGGTATTTCACCATTTAGATCTATCCACAACTAGCTCATGCAAGAGGTCATGCTCATGCAAAAATTGGATTTCCAAAAATCATTAAATGCATTAATTTTTCTCATTAACTAAGAGTGTCAATGTACAATTTCAGGTGTCTAACTACAAAACCAATGAATTTTCATACAATCTTTCTACTTCTGCTTTACCCCCTTTATAGTTGAAATTTCCAAAATTCTTTCCTTACGCCATATAAAGATTGCACCCTTGTGTTGATCTCTGGGTCGCTCAGACACTCGGCGATCTGTTTTATACATATAGTTTTGTATTATGTTGTATGTACAATATAATTGCTATATTGTTGCAGCTATCTTGGAGAAGTATGCTCAGAAAGAGGGACAGTCAAATCCTCCACCTTCACCAACCAGTGGACTTCCCCAGACATCAGCACTACCTGACTTACTTGTGAATGCTCATGATACTGCTGACAAGTATGTGTTTAATTCAATGAATGGACATTGCAAAGTCGCTTCTTTCTTTTAAATTTTCCAGTATTAAGAGAATAGTTGGTGTGAATTAATTTCAAGTCTGTCAAAATCTGTCATGTGTTATTTAACATCTGTCATTTTTGTTTCCAGCACTGTTTCCACATTTCCTAGTGTATTATGAAGTCAATGGCTTAATAGCGTAAATGCATTGCACGTTGCATGTGCCTCTAATCTGTTACAATATTTAATATAATGTTATTATGTTTATCAAATTTCATTGTTCCAGAGCTCTAAACATGGAAATAGTAGTAAAATGTCTGTCTGCCTTACAGCATTTGTTTTCTTGGCTGCCCCTATCATCACATGTGCCTCCGTCACTTGTCACTACAGTGTTTTACTGGGGTAGTGTAGCAACACAGTCACAGGTAAGACAAAATTTTATATATACATGTAGATTAAATTGTTGACAATTACCAACAGATGCCATTACTGTATATTATTAAATAGAAATGGTTTTCGTTACGAAAACGTTATCTTTACTATGTTCGGTGAATTTTTGTCAAAAGTATAAGCTTATTACTGGTCTTTGAATCATTAATTTTAAACCTTTACATTTATAGAGATCTTACATACTCACGACTCGCGTTTATGTACTCTCTTTGCCATTAGGCAAATTATATATTCAAAGGTGACCAATTATACCTAAGGAGTAAACTCCAGTTGTGCAGTCGTTCGTCGGAGCCGACAAATACATACACACTGGGTCGCTCATACTAGCTCTGTTTAAATAGTGTGATCGTTTCTGCCAAAGTAGTTTCAATAGTCGATTAGAGAAATGAAGACAATGATGATATTAAGGCGATACGTTGGTGATAGAGCGTGGAAGCGGCGCTGGCGGGGCTGGGCGGCGTGTGCGAGCTGCTGTACCGACGGTACGCGCCGCCGTCGTCGGCAGCCACGGCGCTGCGCCTGCACCACGCCGCGCTGCGCCTGCTGCGGCACCTCACCCACAACGCGCACCATGCGCCACACATGCAGCGCACGCATCACGAGTCAGCATTATTTATATCATGTGTTATGCTTGAATATCTTGCTTAACGGAGTCATTATGCTATAACTCTCGCATAAAATGGTAAATTCAAAAGCGAGTCAGGCCGTTAATGAACAATCTAAAGAATCAGACTCCCAATTGTTTTGTTTCATTGAATCCCGTTTCAGTTCATTGACAGGTTGTTTTTGTATACCAGTATCAAGAAATCAGTTATAACTGGAAGGAATTTTACTATGTATCTCAATTATGGTTCATTGTATTATTGTCGTCATGTTAACACTCCAAAGACATTACTTGCACATGTGTTTGCTCTGTTAGTACTATATGATTTTGCTACTGTGTTTGATACACATATCAACAATAAAAAGCGTATATATTTCATTTCAGATACTTAAACAAATTAGCAGAATTTTTGAAATTATTTGTGTCACTACATTTCAAGAGATTGGAAGCTGAGCCTGAGTTTGATGCTATAGAATTTTTATCATACCTATTCCAGTATACATTCCAGGTAACCCAAGTACAATCTCTTTATTAATATGTTTACCTAAATACTACCCTTTTATATTCCACTTCTGGACTGGTCTTTTCATTGATGTTTAGGAAAGCTGGAAGCTGTCATGCACCAGTGTGGATTGATAGAGCTATGAGTTACTGGCCAACACACCTATTGGATGTTTGATACTGTTGTAGATGGTTTTGATATTATGCTTTCACAACTGTTTACTTATGATAACAATTAACCACTTAATATGCCTTATGAAGCAGAGAGACACTCATAACAATTGTTAGCTGTACAATTTTGTACACAGTCTCTCAGTTAAGAGCTGATGGTGCCATATGTTTTAAGGAATCAGCTACGAGCTCTTGTCTCTATGTCGCTTTTTTGTTTTAAACTTTTATTTGTGTGAAGAGAGTAGCAAACGAGCAGGCAACAGTCACTAATAGCCGCTGCCGCTCATGGACATCTTCAAGCAACCTCTTATGGCACTGTAGGACTAAAATTTTTAGTGTGAATTTAGTTAGTATTAGTTGTTAATAAAAATTAGTTGTTGAGTATTCATTAGTCTGGGACAGGACAATTTGTCCAGTTCGTACTTGTTAAGTGTAGTGCAATTCGTATATGTTAGTATCCACCCTTTCAGACGTCGGTCATTAATGCGTTGCTACTCTTGGGAATTGATATGGTCGCATCTAATATAAACTTGGCCGGCATCCACACCCTTCAAACCTAAACATTTAATTTTAGTATGCTTATGTTTGTCTATTTGCAGGTGCCCACATGTGCAATATTTGTGAATTGCTTAGATATATGGATACAGTTTATGGACATATTAAAGCCAGAAGATACACCGAAGTAAGTGGTATATGATATAATCATAAAGATATAATATTTACAAGGTTTTCAAAAGTTTGACGATTATTTATAGTAGTCTGGTCATTAGAGATCCTTGTTTGAGCCTAATATCCCTGATAATCTCTGAGAATGTTTTATTATTAAATCATGCAAACAGCAGAATGAAAGGAAAATCTGTTTTGTTTTTGACCATATATAAATAACCCCATGAAGTCAAGAGACAGAATTTGTTTGGACACTGCCAATTATGTTTGTATATATTGTAGATTGTGCGTGTTACAGGTACTGGGAAGCTCTTCAGGCTCTAGTCAACGGTGTTTTAAATAAAATACAATTTCAACACAATAAGTCGCAACTACAACATCTTGATAATGATGTGTGTGATGATGATGTGAGTAATAACACATTTTAATAATTTAATTTAAAGTTACAGATTTAATTTGACATTTCAACAATTTAAGGTTACGTAACTTGCATTCTTATGTAAGCAGTGATAGTATAGCCAACAAACATTGCAAATAAATAGTGTTACACGAGAGTTTACGTTGCCGTTTTATTGAACTTGGAGTTTGTCCAGTGGTCGAATTTCGACCATTAATTTTTATTTGGTTACATTTTTAATCCGGTATTTAAAAAAATTATATTACCAAAATGTTTTTATTGACAACATTAAAGCCCGTCAATAGCTACCAAACAAAAACAGAAAGTCAAAATGGAAAATATTTTCTAAATAGGAATTTTTATTTGTATTTCTGCAGGGTGAGACTGAATGGCAAACATTCCTTAAGCATTGCATAGAGTGTATAGCACGAGTCGCTGATCTAGCGCCCCTCGACGTGTTTACCGCTGTGGTAAGGATTTTACTTATTAAATCTTGCAGTAAATAAAGTTAAAATTTTATGCTCGGGCTTACCTAAATTAATAACCGCAATAACTATAAATTGTCGGTTGTGGTCGGTCATTTTAAGAACTGTAACTTAATCATAAAATTTTTGCAGAAATATATTACAAAATTAAATATTATCGTTGGAAACAGATGGAACGGTGGCAGGGTCTGGCGGGGGTGCACGCGCGGGCGGCGGGGCGCGTGGGCGCTGCGCCTGGCGCGGCGGGCGGGGCAGGCACGGCGGGCGCGGCTGACGGCGAGCGGCTGCTGGCCGCGCTGCTCGACCTCGCCACGCTCACCCGGGTGCTGGGCCGCCTCGCGCCTGCCTTGCTCGCAGGTCAGTGTCATTTACGTGTGTGTATGGTCAGTCTCATGTGTATGAATATGGTAGAATTGCATTTATTAACTCTTATAATACAACTGGAATACAAGTTGCATGGGCTACCATGCAACTTTTAGAAATTTCTGCCACTTCACTTTTTAGAACAATTTTTAGGATCTGATTATACCTGTATAATTGAAATTACCTTGATATGGTAATATTTGTTAAGGTTTCGTTGTTACATCTATAAGTACCTATAACAGTGATTTATTTTGCTTAGATGATCAGGTGATGCGTTTCACGCACTGCTACAATGTATTGGTTGGGAGATTCCGTTACATGTATCAGATGAAACGAGCTACTTAGATGTTTATTATTAGAGAATCGGTGTTTTTATTTCGAAACTAATAACATAAAATGAAGCCCACGACATTGTTGCTGTACAAACGAACAGACTGTGTCCAAAGTTTTTTGGATATTCTAAAGATCTTAGATGTGGATTATTAATATTAAGTGTACTTAGTAATAAATTT